>JANEYF010005512.1:272500-292861 GCA_029963845.1 Rhamnusium bicolor
AGCTTTAGATACTAGGCGTAAAATCATTATTATTATATTTTTGTACAAAATTGTAAATAACTTAATAAATGACACTAATTTATTAGTGTTAATTCCATTTAACGTCCCGTCACGACGAACTCGTAGTTCCACATTATTTAATACTTCCGCAACAATCATCACCTTACGTGCTCCTCTCTTGGCCATCCTTAGATTGGCCAATGCGGTCAATGTTATTATCAATCTAGATTTTTGTTCCACACCCTTAAAACAATTCTAAACAAAATATATTAAACTATTTTACTGAACTCCAATATTAGGATACATGTATAGTAGTGTTACCCTCTAGTTTTATTATGTTAAGAGAATAGAGAAAAATAAATAGTATTGTATTTGGTAATTAGATGTAGGAATCCTTGTAATTAGGCTTAATTCTGTTTGGATTCTATAAATAAATAAATAAATAAATATTGTCAATTATTTGTAAATATTATTTCGACATATCGTATATAGACCAGTCAAATTAAGCAAAAGTCATGCCCATTTTCACGATAATTTCCAACCATTCCCGACCAATACTATTCGATTCAATTTTTTTTTTGAATTCTCATGGTCAATTTTGCCGTAAGTTATATGAGCAAGAATTTAATTTATAAACAATTAAAGTTGTGAAAATGATGAAAATCGATGTTTCTAAATATTCAACTTCAAACGCTGCGAAAACGGCAACAGATAGAGAAAAATTGCTCAGAACATTTTTAATAGAGCGTTAAAGTCCCTTCAAAAAAAGTCCACGACGGCATATCTCTACGATGAATAGATAAGGCGTTACAATGAGTTACTGCGTATAGTTAACTTTAAAATGTGTCCATGTATATTTGTGACAATGAGCCCGTTGTACCCAGAGGGGGAAGGTAGTCTAGTTTGGAACACCTGCTTCTCAAGAATGCTAGAAGCGTATATGTAGATACCCTCGGGCACAGGGCACTATAGTACTTGGTATTATAACTTAATAATAATTTTCCCAGGTCTTTGAGTATGCATAAAGTATATAATAATTATATCTAGACCAAAGAAGTGATAAATACATTTGCTAACGTTGTAAAAATAAGAAAATTATGAAAGATTTATAGCAAGTCTACTTTAAAATGTTCTGCGCAGGCTACCATTACGCGGCGTAATAGTCTGTTGATCGCGCATGCGCGTTACGTGTACAGCTGACTGATATACAGCAGAAAAATAATAAATATTTAACTCATTGTAACGCCTTAACTATTCATCGTAGAGATATGCCGTCGCCGACTTTTTTGAAGGGAATTTAATGCTCTATAAAAAATGTTCTGAGCAATTTTTCTCTATCTGTTGCTGTTTTCGCAGCGTTTGAAGTTGAATATTCAGAAACATCGATTTTCATCATTTTCACAACTTTAATTGTTTATAAATTAAATTCTTGCTCATATAATGTACGGCAAAATTGACCATGAGAATTCAAAAAACATACTGAATCGAATGGTATTGGTCGGGAATGGTTGGATTTTATCGTTTTGAAAAACCCTTAATTTGACTGGTCTAATAATAATATAAAAAAAATATCTTCAGAAGTTGTAATCCGTAAATTTATCTGGACAAACAGCTACTGCGATAAAGATTATATTATCAAACATTGAGCAATTTTAATCGCCAACTTTTTTGCACCCAAGGCATTGGTTGTATTTAATAAAATGCATATCCAACCATATCTTTTAAAGGCTTGCCTCTAAAACTAAATGGATTTCACTTTACAAGGTGCTAATTTTAACCTCCAAATTTATTGACTTTATTTTTATCCATAATTAAATATTTTACGACAAGATATAATATTTTACACTGTTTTATTCTCATTTGCATTTACTGCGGTACAGTAAAGAAATATAGTCACTTGTATTTGTAATGTGGGGCTAACGCAAATGGAACATCTGTTAAATAAGTATATGACAATGTCGACGTCTAGACGTATAAAGGACGAGATGCCCGTTGAATACTATGTTTCAAATATCCATATGTGGCATTCAAGAACACCTTTATACATACAGGGCCAGTAAAATGATGTAGCCCAGAACTGCTTAGGCTATTTAAATAAATTAAACGGATATTTGTTACATATATATGTTTACATGTTTCAGAAAAATTCGCCAAATTTTAAAGCGTGATTTTGTGGCGAGAAATAAATCGAACATCATAATTATTTATGTCCTAAACGGCTCTGTGTGTAGGATACAGGGCGTCGAAAATTTAAATTACAACCTCGCGCAAATGCCAAAGCGAAACGGAATGTAATTTGTTGGACAACTTTACGTGCTGCCGATAACCTGATTTCCATGTGCCGGCGAGAAAATACGTTGGCGGTAAATGCGGCGCCAATGCCGATGTCGATACGGGTACTGAGGTATCGGTCGAGCCTAGTTCTAGGACCTTATTTCTCCCACGGGTCATAGATAGGATGCCTTTTTGATAATTCTTTAATTTTAACTAACTCACTATTTAGTGGTTTTACTCCCTAATTAAGAAGGTTGGAATTTGCCTCATAACAATCTTTGGTACCAGTAAAATGGTCTAGTTCGTCAACACTTGGCCCAAACTTTCCCAAATAGATGGGTTAATAGGAGAAAACCTATATAGTGGCCTACATCGTCACCAGACCTAACAACCCTAGATTTTCTATTGTGGGGTTATGTCTAGAGTAAGGTCATATGCTAGTTAACTAATGCCTAACATAAAATATTTAAAAGAGCGAATTCGGCAAGAGATCTGTCTTATTTCGCGAGATGCAACACAAACGTTCAGAAAGAGTTTATTTTTCATCATAAACACTGCCATAGATTTAATACGGATGTCTTACATGCCAGAGAAATGTGTACAAGATTTTATTTTTTATTGGCTTAGCACGCACAAGTTTTCTACCTACGATGCGCATATAACCTTCACAGATATGGACTGGCACATTTGATTATAATGAACAGTGATATATTAAGCCCAAGAAATATTTATATGGGAAAATTTTTACAATAATTAAAGATGTGTCAAGGGAATAAATCCTATGTGGGTTTATTTCCTAAATGGGTTTACCTCCGGTTGGGTTTTTATGATTGCACCGGGTGCAATGAAAAAATTGAATTTGATTTCTATATTTCTTTTACTTCCTCACCCTTCAAAGTGAGGAAGGTATGTATTTGTGAAAAATTTTGATAATTTGTATTGCATTTCTGGACGAATCTTGACGAATTATGACGATGCACAAAATTTCAGACAGAAAAATTTTTCTGTCTGTGTGTCTGTCTGGTTCGCGATAGCAGCTACAGTTTTTGCTTTCAAATTTGGTACACACATTCTAGAGGTCAAGGAAAATGACTTTGTTTGGTAAAATCGGTTCTTAAAATTTGAAATGTCAAAAAATATATTAGTGACGTTTTTGAAACGTCAATTTGAAATGTAAATTTTTTTTGGCATTTCAAATTTTAAAATATTAGTGACATTCCACCAATGTGACTCTTTTGAAACGTTAAGTTGAAATGTAAAAAAAAATATTAGTGACATTCGACCAATGTGACTTTTGAAACGTCCAATTTAAATGTCAAAAAAAATATTAGTGACATTCGACACCAATGTGACTTTTTTGAAACGTCAAAATAAAAATATTAGTGATACACAATATGACTTTTTGAAACGTCAAAATTTATTTTTACAAATTCCACCACACATCGAGTTTTTTTGAAACGTCAAAATATGATTTTTTGAAACGTATTTTTTGAATTTTTCAAAAAAAAAGGAATCCAATCCTTTTTCTAGTTTTTGAATCAAGAATTTTTAAAACGTCAAAAAATGTGACTATTTGAAACGTCAAAAATTACTTTTATTATAAACTCCACTACACGTCGAATTTTACTACGGTGAGGAAGTTCTGATCCCCAAATAATTGGCAGCGGTTTTTTATTTGTTCTGTGTTTCTAACCTATATGTTAAATAATAGTAACTGGGGTTGTTGAAGTGTTTGATAGTAAAATTTAAATCATTTCGTACTTGTTTATTGGTTACTTTTTAGCGAATATCAAAAATGCATCGTAGAAAAGATCCACAGGGATTCAGGAAAAAAAATTAAAAGTTCTTATTTATTTATTTGTTTATTTAACATTAACAATATTTTACCGTGGTAAAATCACAACTTATTGTAAAAATTACATCAAATATTAAATGTCTCTAAATATTTATACAGGTGAATTGTTATGATAAGAATTGTTAAATTAAATGATGCTGTTTCAATTTTCATTTTTAATTTGTGAAATGACAAAGTGTTAATTTAGGTTAAATATATCAATAAATGTGTTTTCATAAATTAATGGACTTCTATGTCATTTAATATAAGATTATTTGGTACCAAAATTCACGATTTTGAAAGATGCTCGTATAGAAAAAATAAAAACCCGATGCACCCTTTATAAAAATGTGTGCAAACCCGGGTTTAAACAAAAAAAAAAATAAAGTTTATATAAAAACCGGGTGTCTTCCACCTACATATACAGTAATCGAATTAGAAAATAATAAATCTCAAAGATTTTTTGATACAAGCTAATTTAAACGAATTTATACGCATGTATTAGTAACAAGGTAAAAGATCCAAACTAATGATGTTAATACAAAAAAAATCTAAAGATAATAATTAATTGATTTAAAACAAAAAAACAAACATACTTCGGTAACATGTACATAAAAACAAGAAATATTATTACGAGTATAATACAGATTTAAGATTCCGATTATTTATATTAAAAATAATCCTTGAACAAATAATGTATTTGTAATATTAATTCTCTCATATATGCGGATTTATATTTAAATAACAGAACACTCATGCAATTTTCTTGTTTATTTAAATGAAATGTATAAAGATAATACTTAATTATACCTTGTACCTCATATCTTGATTTGCTTAAATTATTTAAAAAAAGCATGTGGACAGATTCCTGTTTAAAGTATTATATTACCTCCAAGGTTAGCGATGAACTCTACGCAATTATTTATTCGATAGGTTATTTTCTTTTTATGCACATAATAAAAGAAGCGGCTACAAATTTTATAAGATATTGCACATTTCATGCATGGAGAACGAAATTTTTTGAAGCAGAAGTACAGGTATATATTAGATTAAGATAAGAAAATTTATTCAAAAACACAAAACAGTTTTATGTACTTCTTCGAACTTGAACTCAGTCTAAACACCTTTTTCGAACATCATCATCGTATCGTTTGTTTTGCAGATATTTTATCCCCATTTTCATGGGAATATTTGCTCGGCAGAGGTTGTTTTGCTGATACTGTTACGTACGACTAACACAGATGATACCAAACAGATCGTCAGCCGTGTACGCTGAAGCTCAATAGCGGTCGTACGGTACCACGAATAGCAATGTTAGGGTATTTATTCCTAATGATGTTGTCCAAGGGCCCTATTCACCATAAAAATTTAGAATCAGTAGTGAAGCAGTAGGTCAGTTCTTTGGGAGATTAAAAAAAAAATTGTCACTTTGCCAGGTGGTAATGATCAGTAAGCCTGGCCAAGGTCATTAATCCTACAGAGACGTACTGGGTATGCATCATATCATAATACTTGATAGGTACAATAATAAAAACAAAAATATTTTATATATTGTGATGTATGTTTTTGTACTATTTCGTTCGCTTTAAATTCTTTTTTTATGTATTTCCTTATATTTTGTAAGCTTAGTGCCGCACATTATTATTAAACTGTTAAATGACGTTCACACATGTACATTGTATATCTAAGTGATAACTAATAATAAATAAATAAATAAATAAAATAAATGGAATAGATTTTATTAATACTGGTACACTTTATAAAAATATGTACAAAACTCACCATCTTAAGCAGATTTATGAAGTAGCTTGGTTGTCATTATCACAAACTGGAGCACTTCTATAATAACCGTGTAGCATCAGATATGTTTCTATAGTAGTCTCAGTAAGCGATGTTCGCTGTGGTGAAAAAATATGTTTGTATTTTGAAAAAAGACCATTCGACATCTACGGAAGTAATACAGGCATAAGTAAAACACTCTGTGAACTCACTTAACGCAGCTGTAGATGCACCATCACAAATTGTCTTAACTTGGTAAAATCAGGATCTTTCCGTAATACACTCTCGAATTTTTCAATAACGGGCTTATTTTTTGCGTCATTTATAGTCTATAACTGTGTATTTACGTCGTCTACTATTTGCAGCGATTCCACTAACGACAACGAAGTATTTTGCAATTTTTCTATTGCGTCGTGTAGTCCTATATAATTGTTATAAATAGTTTTTAAATCCTGTTTCACTGGGAAACATCTTGAAAGCTTGTCTGGCTTTCCTTAATAGCTGCAGCCTCGTTAGGGGTTGAACTGTAGTATCACAGCTCTTATTTGCTGAAAATATTCAGCATGATAAAAAGCTGCCTTCAACCACGTTCCCCAACGTGTAAGAATCGGCTCTGGTGGTTCCGGAATACCAGGACACAGTGTGTGAAATGCTCGAAGCCGTTTACGAGATTTGAGAAATACTTTTTTTGTATTTGCTATTAATGCATCTACCTCTGGAAACATTTTCGAATCGTTTCTGCTACAAGATGGAACGCATGCACTTTACACGTAACATGTAAAAACCTACAATCGTTTCTTTGAAGAAAACGGCCCACCAAACGCATTATCGCAGCACCGTCGGTCACAAACATAATCATTTGACTTGTTGACAGTTCAAATTTTTCGAAAGTCTCCAACACCACCCGCGTAATTGTTTCGCCAGTACACGCAGTTAGTCTTTTGCTAGCTAGTAAAAGTGGAAATGTTGGTTTAACAGGGTCGAGTACACATACTATAACATTTAAAATATAATTTTTTTTACAATCTGTCGTCTCGTCAACACATAACCACAGCCGTGTATTTTTTAATGCACATTTAATCCTATTTACAATGTCTTCACGAACACTTGGTACATATCTACGTAACGACGTAACGATGAACGACTAGGTAGATTCACCTGGGGATTGTATTTATTCCAGAACTCCCGAAATGCTGGTTTATCCAATATGCGCAGGGGAACATCACAGGCAATCAGCATTAACAGTAAATCAAACATAAACTGAGGTTCCAAAGAAGACACGCCATTTTTTTATTTTTATGCCGGTTACTATTGACATGAATTTTGCAGCCGTATTTATTCCAGCACATTAAGTCTTGATCACAAACTTTACAAATTATTTTACATCCATCATAGAATAAATCCGGAAATTCACCGATAAATTTATTCACTTTATCTGCGTACTGTCGTTTTCTACTCTTTACGTTCAACATTATTTATTATTTATTAGTACTCTATGCATCGACCGACAGATAACAACTGAAGTGTGTCGTGTCGTCGTCATCGCAAACAAGCACGCGATGGCATTGGTATTGCGCCCGACCCTGAATCTACCATCGCTTGGCCAGGCTTAATGATCAGTGTATATAGTGTTCTATGTACCGACTACTCTCAGGCCCTAAATGTTGCACATCGGACACGATGGTGCAAACACACTATTGTGTACTGTACTTTCCATCCATTTCTCAATTTTTTTCCATTTTAAATCACATTTCTTAAGCCACATTATGCTGACGGGGAATATTAATTCCGAAACATCGATGTCCGTGGCTGCGTTGATTGTTTCCATTTTGGAGCCTATGGCATATTTTCTTCTCTGTATATATTCTTTGACACCGTATACTCTCACTTATTTGTAATTGCACATAGGGCTCAATGTTTTTTAAATTCATAGTCGCTTCTTTCAAATTCTATAGTAAATGGGAATATCACTGTAAGTAGTAGTATATTTTATTGAATTAAAATTCGTATTAAAAAGTGACATTCCAGTTCACTCACAAAACATGATTGTTACTAATTAACAAGTACTTTATTGTAAACTCATTTGCATTATTCTCTCATAATTCATTAGGTGCCAACAAATTTAATATTGATTCATATGTTTTATTAATTACAACTTCGGACCACTCTGTCCCAATCAAAATGAAAACACTAATGTAATTACAGGTACTTCAATTTTTCATTTAAATTAAAACGTGTTGAAAGCTTTCCAATTTGATCATTCACCAACGGGCCATTATTGGCACAGATAATAAATGGAAAAGTGGCAAGTCTATGGAGTTTTGTTTGGGAAAAATTATTCATTTTTTGTTACCTTTCCGTTTACAAATAGATTAATATCTAAGCAGGGGTAAGTTTATATTCTTTAAAAAAAAAGAGAAACTATTAGATCATGTGACAACAATGTACCACAATGAAATCTTCTAAGTACTGCTGATTTTCCATTTCACTATTTTTAAACTTTGTTTGTTGCTGTGATAATTTTTTTGGCATTTGGCGGTGGAAACGTGGATTAGTGTAAACCACTTTGTGGTTTATTTAAAGACGGTTGGAGGCGACAGAACGATGCAGATATAAAATAATTCCATGCTGTTTGAAGAGGTCTGAAAGTTTGGTGGCTGTAACACTAACTTTAGCAGTTTTAGTAGTTTTTAAAGGTAGTTGAACGTTCTAAGGAGCGTACTAACACACCAACAGTGCGAAATTGTCGGCACTCACAGCATATATTCGCGAATCAACGATTGCACCGGTTCTGCAGTTCTGTAACTTCCACTAACCACACTGCACTCAACAAAAACTACGTAATAATAATTAAAGAAATAAAAAAAAGTTGTTATATCCGCCGGATATGCAACAGCTGTTAGCCGTAATCATTTGCAGACTGAATAGAATGATGAGGTGAACAATACAAGGTAGATGCAGTCGTTTCCTCCAAAGTTATGCGCCCTTCCCCCACATGTTTTTTAAATGCAAACAGTTTAATGTGTAAGTAAAAAATAGTGTCAGAAATGACCACTTATTTTATTATTATATCACGCTTTTCAGAATGTAGTATTAAGTTTTAAACCCGGTTCTGGGATGTCACCCAGAATTCCTATATAAGTGATATATTTCTTCCTTCTGTACACGTAGTATTGTTTGCTGACTAACTTTATTTTCTATTGAAACTAGTTGAGAAGTACAATAAGGATTCACCAACTTCACCTTCGAGAATAATAGCCATCATTTCATGCTCGTTGAATAATTTACTATTGTTTTGAATTAAATATATTATTATCATTTTTGATACAGATATCAGTGTTTTGTTTTTTTGACATAGTGTTTTACGGAGCTTGAATAATTTTATAAGCTTGCAATATCCGTGTGATTATTATAGAGAAAAAGTAAACAAATAATTGTTTTGTTCTAAAAAAAAAAGCTGCAATAAGAATCAATTTTTCGACATCTATTTCACTGTATGGTGAAACAATTGTCTGAAAAGAACATTCTATGTGGATACATAATATTTACTAGACTATTTTGTATTCAACATACGTAATTACAGTGTATATTTAGTATTATTATTAGCATTTTCCTAAAGTATAATTTGTTTTCGGCTGTTCTTGCTACTTGAACCTAAATTGTTTAGTACCAAACCACCAGCATTGTAAATTAAATTGAGGATTATTTTCTTCGTTGACCAAAGTTGGAAAATCTTATTAGGTTATTTTTAGTACGTAAATTAAATAAAGCCGTTGTAGCATAGTATGCCCTTTCCTGACTGTAGATTTATGGAAGATTATAAAAATCTGCTTAAAAAAAAGTTTTTGATGTAGTAAGGGTCAGAGTTTTACCTTTACGTTTGGCAAGTCCTCTTAATATAGTATGTAAAAAATTCTCTGATGAATTATAAACCTGTTTCTCAGAGATGGAACATTTATCTTACCTAAAAGGTTTTATAAATGTTCTACTATTTTTCATTTTTATAAACTCCCATAAATCCACAATATGAATATCTATTTGAATATTTATTAACTTTGTTATTGCCTTAATTTTAAGAAAAGGTGAAGTGAATTTGCTTTTTCTTACTCATGTTACAATAAATGAACGATATTATAAAAAATTAATTCAAGAAATTAGAAAGTGAGACATTGTCGTAATTCCATTTTCTACTTTAATACTAATTCTAAAAGAGTTTTAGTTTTTCATGTTGAAATTTACACACTATTCAAATAATAAGAGATATGTTTTGACGAAAGGTTTTGATCAACAGAAAATGGGAAATTTTGGGTTTTCCAAAAGCAGGAACCATTTTTCTGTTTATTGTTTCAAGTCGCAACAAAATAACCTTAACGACTAAATAGAAATTTTAATAACAAACCATGTTGGTAGTTCCGCAGGACTAATATGCCTATGGCGAATTATTCCGCCCCAAACATGATTTAAATTTGTTAGAATTCGGATTCATTGTGGATACTTGTTCCATATTTGGGATATTTACCTGTTGATCAAAGTTAAATAAAGAATTGAATAATAAATCAGTACAATTAAATTTAATTGCTACATTAGAGTGAAAATCAATGTTGAGAATGTTTTAAAAATGGTCGCTAACAATTAAACTTCATTAAATATGATTTGAACGAAACAACTACTCAGCGGGCAAATACCCCGACCTGCATTGGATTATACCTTCAAATCATGATAGATCGGTAGCCAA
The DNA here is from genome assembly GCA_029963845.1 of Rhamnusium bicolor. Lineage (NCBI taxonomy): Eukaryota > Metazoa > Arthropoda > Insecta > Coleoptera > Cerambycidae > Rhamnusium > Rhamnusium bicolor. The sequence goes on from JANEYF010005512.1 coordinate 283,123, forward strand.
TATCGTTTGTCAATTCCTAACCAGACATAGACCGGTTTCGAACTTATTAGTTCTCCTCAGTATGCCATAGGTTATGGAACAGACAAATTATAGTGGCTAACCTGCTAGTCATATACTGACTAACGTAAACTGAGTAGTGGTGAGAGGTATGTGAAAGTTCTCATATGGTCCAAATAGCGACTTGCGAAGCAGAAAGTACCGAAGCGGCGACCTCTAACCCGGGTGGACTAACTACTGTTATTAAATATGATTTGAACGAAACAACTACTCAGCGGGCAAATACCCCGACCTGCATTGGATTACACTTTCAAATCATGATAGATCGGTAGCCAATATTATTTGTCAATTCCTAACTAGACATAGACCGGTTTCGAACTTATTAGTTCTCCTCAGTATATCTGGTTAGGAATTGACAAATGATATTGGCTACCGATCTATCATGATTTGAAGGTGTGATCCAATGCAGGTCGGGGTATTTGCCAGCTGAGTAGTTGTTTCGTTCAAATCATGTTTAATAACAGTAGTTAGTCCACCTGGGCTAGAGGTCGCCGCTCTCGGTACTTGCTTCGCAAGTCGCTATCCACCACAGAGACATCTATGATGTCGGTCGGATAGTAGCATTTGGCCCATATGAGAAGTTTCACATACCTCTCACCACTACTCAATTAAACTTCACATAATGTATTAACATGTTGTTCGTGATTTAGTTCTACATGTGTCAAAAGTTAAGCCGCTGAAAATTAAAGAGACAGAAATTTGTACTTTCAAAATTATCGCGCTGTTTAACAATTTAAAGGAAAAATTGTTATAACTTTCGGAAATTTTTGAATTTCCAATTTCCCTCTGATAGATTTTTGTAATTTTTCGTTGTTATTTCCAATATTGTTCTTAAAAATAATAGAATCAAATTTTCCTCTAAATTCCATTTGACACAATACAATAAATCGTTATTATGGTGTTAATATTTCAAGAAGGAAGTAAGCTTTCGTGCCTGGTGCTATTAGAAATTAAATCAAACAGAAACGTATTTACGGATATTAACTGCTCCCCACAGAGCTGTCAGTATCTAAAGGTAATATTCAACCGACGTCGAATTGGAACATACAGGGTCAATTCATTTCAATTTATCGATACAGCTGACGTAGTGAAACTTCTAGTTCATCATTTCACCTTTGGCGGATATTACCGCACATATAAGTCGTATCATTTCCACACGATACACTACATAACAAGCAAGGTAGTCAAGTTATGAGCGACTATATCAGAGTACTAGATCGCAATTATGAATAATTTAATGCAGCACAGTAAACAATAATTGACGATTGTAACAACATCGTAGGTGATTTGCTTCAGACAGTGCTGTGCCCTGAATATTTTATAATAGGGAAAAAATTGAGTAGATTTTAAAATTTTGTATTGAGAGTACAATTGAGACAAAAACTGTTTGCAAACATGGGATTGCTTCTTCTAGATGCTATACTTTCGTTCGGACTTTGTATTCAGATTGGCAACTGTAAACTGCGCATACTGCTAGTCGCGTATCTGGTGGTGTTGCTCGATCTGCATAGATACATCCTGCACGAATTTTTTATCAATCGACATGTTCGCATAAATTTTGATTTATTTCTCTCTATTTACAAAATATAACGGTTTAAAAGTTTTAATTTAATCTTCTCCTTTTGGCCATTAGACTTGGGTGGAAATTCAGATTAAAGATGTTGGGAGTAATTTCCGTTTCTTCTCCCTTATTTTGTTGTTCATCACGTTGTCATCGTTTATATCCGATTTACTTTCAAAATGGATCAACCTTCTGTTCTGTCACGGACTGCTCCAACTGTGTGTCTTACTATATTCGTCATAGACGAAAGCATACTGTTTATTTCTAAAAAAACTAATAAATTATTTGTTTGTGTATTATATAAGTATCCTGTCAAACCTAATATGAACCATAAACGATAGTAGAATCAACGGATCTCGGCGTGCACGTCATCACAACTGCAATTAGGAAATACGATAAAATAATTCGTTGCCTTTGTCTACCCTTTTTCTGTATGAGTTTAAACCTCAGATGAATAAGCAATGAGATAGATAAATAACAAGGCTGTAAATGTAGTAATGTTTACTAATAAAAAAAATATTTTGGTAGTCGTTCGATCTCATTGGTCACTGCCATTATTTGAGTCAGGTTGATTTGTGCGAGCTCGGAGATATTGACAGTTGAATTTTCACGTTTATGGTGCTTGGTGCAGGGTCGTTTATTTCGTAGTTTTTACTGCTTTAGTTGTTTTTTGGGTATTTGACTGTGTTCAACTTTAAAATAACTAGTGTTCTATATGTGGGAAAAAATCTTAGGACTGCCCTTTACAGAAGTAAATAATTTATAGGTAGTTTGAGGTTTCTTCTAGGTAATTAAAATATTGTTTTGCAAAAGAATCCTAAAGATTTTCTAACCAAAGTGAAAATGGTGAATATTGGGATTAATATTTATGGGACAAGTGATTTGGATTATATTTCGTCGCTAAAGAGACTATTCTATGTCAAAATTTTCGATTTTGTGCTCAAATATGCAAATATTAGGCCAATGAAATAATTTTATCTCTATAACTAAGAGTAATCTCAGCATAATTTTTTTTGGAGCTCATTCTGTTTAGGCCTGCCTCTCACTGACAATTTTTAGTTGTATATCTAAAAGTTGAAGCCCTACAGACTAAATTGGGATCGACTGGAGAATCAACAGTCGCGCGGTGTTTTTCCTATTTTCACACATTTTTGTGATTGTCACTCTACCAACTTTTAGCTGTACAACTAAAAATAGTCAGTGCGCGACAGGCCTTAGTGTTGAGCTATTCTAAGTGTGACCATGTGTACTACCTCCTGCAAGATTTACATTTTGTGACTTCTGTATACTTCTGTTTTGAAGCGACGATTTGTTCAAATCATTTCTAGCTTGAGGATATTTATCACTCCTTCGGGTAAAAGGTGTTTAAAAAAAGGCGCAGTTCCACAAAGACCTACAAAAGTATTAGTTGAATGTTGAATCAAATTCAGATCAATGTTTTGCAAAAGAAAATGAATAATATTCTTGGTATATAGACCCCTTCTAACATTCCCGCCGCTGGTTTAACGGGCAAGCACAACAATAATGCTCTCACCCCTCTCCCTTCTCGCCAGTAAACTGTTTGTATGTGCTTATTACAAATAAGTGTATGGGCATTTGTATTCCGTTACTTATCTACCTCTGTTTTATTCATCTGAGGTTTAAACAGTGTTATACCTATTCAGTATGAAAAGACATTGGCAGTGATGTCACATGACCACGCGTTGCTATCTGTTTTAATTATTTCGGCTACTTATACGTTGTGACGTGCACGCCAAGATCCACTGATTCAACTTTACCTATAATTTCTTATATTTTACACTGTCATTCCTATCTGAATGCGCTTAATTTTTTAATTTTACAGACTTGGTATTATAATATGTAATTAAAGCAAAACAATTGGAATTTTATTAGTGGTCAGTTTTAGATTTTTCAATGTCTGGAATGATTTACTCTCTCATTGGTTCACGCAACATTTATATAAAACATTTGTGTGTATAACAATAGACATTAAATTATTGCCCAAACAGCTGTTATCCGTTGTTCATATTAATTAATTTCTAAAACTACTCCACTTTTCAATTTTGGCCAATTGCCATTGATTCAAAGCCAAAAGAGTCAAATAAATTGTTCAAAGAAAAGTAAAGGTTTTTGTCTAGCATATATAAATAAATTTAACTATTAATATTACTAGTAGACTAGTTCTAATTTTTGGCAGACACCTGGAATTTCTAAATATATACAATTGTCATTCTAATCTAATGGATGTTTTAATGGAATGTAGATACTTGTATTTAGTATTAAATAATTTTAAAACTACATTAAATCCTTCAACTTAATCATTCTTAAGGGTTCTCTTAAACGGTCATTAATTTTTATTAGTAAAAAGATTCAATTGAAGAAGAATCATCAGTCAGGTTTTTCTCTGAAACCTGTTTACATTTCCGGAGAGCAAAGAACTCTTTAGCCTTTATTAATACCAGCGTATACTTGTTTTACTGCAGTAAAGATCACAGATTATCAGCACTTCTAACTTTTAAAAATAATTCAATATTACGTCATTTACGTTTGTCGTAATAATAAAAGTAAAAACTAATAAAAATAATAGTAATAGGGTATTTTGAGGGAAAATAAATTATAAATTGCACTTTTTATTTCAAATTCTGTCTTGATAATCTTTTCACTAGTAAAGACGTGTTAAATAATGTATGTGATAATAAATGATGTATTCTATATTCTGTACGAACGCATGGTTATTTACAATTGTGCGGCCGCTACCAAAGATTACACTAGTTTATGATTTATGTATATCGATACAATCTACCTCCGCACACGCTACCATGTATAAAAAATTATTTCTTCAAACTTAGTATATCATTTCAGCTTGTTTCTTCCAGATATTTAAAGTTACTCGACGTATGGGAATGAGGTATGGACATCCGTTTAATTTCCGATATTCGATCAGTGAAGTTAAGCGGCACTAATCGAGTCCGGCAATTGGATGCATGAACGATAGCTTGTCAACAGTCGGTCGTGTCAACAGACAATCCCGGGAAGGCCGCTAGCCTGATGCAGGCGGAGAGGCGAGCCTGGGTAGAGGGTCGAAGAGACTTACCTAGGAGGTTTGCCAGCGGTGCAGGCGGGCAGGCCTGCACCGCTGGCACCCTTGCGGTAGGTTAGTTGACAGTCGAAGACCGTGGTTCGAAATCCACGCTAAACTGTAGGTCCCCTTAGGTAAAAAAAAGCCCATTGTGGCGTATAATAAAAAAAATTTCGCGTTTAGTTAAATTTTTATTTTAAAACAACTACTAATACTACTACGACGTATAATGAAAAATTGTTTTAAAATTAAAATTTAACCAAACGCTGAACTATAGCATTTATTCGCATAATACTGACACAGTTTTTCAAAACACCAAAATGCTAACAATGTATCGTATCTATATCCAAACTATCGTTAGGCTTCATTAAACCGTGGATTCACTAACCAATAGATCGGACTTTACGGGACCGACCGTCTGTCACTATTCTTACTGTTTTTACATTTTGTTATTTCCTAAGCTTTCAAATGCATCCAGCTGTCTAATATTTGTTATATTCCTAATTGATCTTAAATTGCTACTATCTATTTTATGGTTATTTCAAATGCATGTTGGTCAACACTAGACTTATCTGTTCTACTATATTTGAGATGAGTCATATGTCTTAAATCTAGTTTGAACTGATTGGTCTAGTTTGTCCAACATACTTTTGATTAGAGCTAGTTTCGTAAATCTCCGACTTTTCGTTTGTTTCAATTTTGTTTTTGGATTGCCTAAAAGTTATTTATTTCTCAGTGAATGAGGTACTGCCACACCTATATCTTTAAAAAATTTTACTAGTACACGAGTGTATCGAGGATAGCATAGAGACGATACAGATTTCGAATTTCCTTTTTCATTTTGAAAGATCGAGGAATGTCGAAGTGGTTCTTTAAATTTATGTTTCTTAATTATTTTATGAACTAAACTTACAGAATGTCCATTCATTACTCATAGAAATATCCTTAATCAATACATAACATAACAAATGTTTCAAGTTGCCTTCTAGATGTAGTTATGACCAATATTAATTATTGTGATGTAACTGAGGGAAAAGTTTCATTTGTAAATATAGACAAGTATAGTCCACTATTAAAATTAAGATTGAGCATTGAATGTAGTAATTCTATTAAGTTTTCTATAAGTCCACATTCTTAAATGTATAACTTTAGGAACGCTGATTTAAGAGTGTTATATTCCAAATTAGCAATGGCAGACTTTTCTAGTTTGGAGTACATTAAAGATGCTAATGAGGCCTGTGATATTTTTATAGTATATTAACAGATATATTTAATCGGTATGTTCCGTTAAGGAGTAAGAAACAAAGCAAGTATCCAGTTTGGCACACAAAAGAAATCATTTCCGAAATTAAATACAAAGATAAATTATTCAGCAAATATAAGAAAACTATATCTATCGACACTCCCTCAGCTATTTAAAAAAACGTACGAGCTCAGACTAAGGAGACAATAAAAAATGCTTATAAAAGTTATATTGGATGTGTGTTCGTTGTCTCTAACCCTCTCGCACACAAAGTCATTCCAGACCTTCAGAGATAAAAGGGGGTTGTAATTACATGTGGTGTTATTATTATCATTATTATTATTATTATATTATCTCCTTACTGTACCAGTCGTGTTTCTTGTTAACAAAGTAACAATGTTTAGTTGTGAGCCACTTGGGCACAGATTCAATTGTATGTGAACGAAAAATTAAAGTGGAGCTTTCTTCTTCATGTTAACTTATATTTGTTCTGCCTTTATCTACATGAACATCTTACTTTATATCAGACAATCTCCTATAATAGAATTTGAAACAATCCGCTGGAACGACTAGTTGTTGAACGCGTATAAGGTATATATAAAGTTAAATCTGAATATTTGAAATAAGTTTTAAAAAATTTTATATTTAGAGTGGAATGAAAAATAATATTAACTGAAAATTTTTTGTTAATTATTATTTACTAACTTTTACAAATCTTATCACAGATAAGTATAACACATATCTTTAAACAATTATTTCCAGCTATTTGCCAAAAACGCTGAAACTTGGATTACAAAAAGATAATATGCACATTATGTTCATACAACTGACTCAATAATGTTATTTTTAATTTCAACTATTCTGTCTAGTAAAACCAAAAAAATAAATAAAACACTTAATTTATATTTTATGAAAAAATCTGGTTTTTATGATACAATAAAATGACTGTTCTCCAGACTATACCATGTCTACGATACAACATACTTCTTGCCTCTATTTTTTTAACAAATATGAAATTTTGAAGGCCTAATATTTGCAAAAATTTAGTGCCCGACATTTAACAATTTTTCATCACTTCCGAGTTCTAAGGAAACGGCTTTAAATTTGTTATTTTAATTATAGACCCCGATATACAATGTTTTCCATTTTGAGCAGACACATACCTGTATTTCTGTTGCATTTGGGTCTAAATACAGAATTTCATGTTACAATTTTTGGAAAAAAAAAAAAAAAATACCAATATGAAATATTATCACGATTTATATAGGGTAATCAGAAAGTACACTCTGTGCCAAAAATAAAGTTATCATTAACTGCTTCTCATAATTCCAAGTACAGAGTATACTTTCTGATCACTCTATATAAACCGTCGTATTATTAAGTATTGATTAGATGAAAATGAACCCCCCTCCACGTTTTTTTAAACTGAAAAAAAATGGTTGATTGATTCGACCTTTACTTGATGAAAATCCATTTTTTAACATCGAACTAAATAAAACTTCACGTTTTAAGATTTTCACAAAAAAAATTTTTATATTCATATATTTACGAAATATATATGAACATGACAATTGTTTCGCCAACACAGTGGCTTCGTCGGATGTGAGTACAGTCTAGTACTCTATAAAAACTATAAAAAAATTTTTGTGAAAATCTTAAAACGTGAAGTTTTATTTAGTTCGATATTGAAAAAAAATGTTTTAATTACTTTTTTCACAAATATTCATGAATTATAGAGCTATCAATACGAAATTCGGTATTTAGGTTTTCTAAGCATTTCTGATTGATATTTCTTAAAAACAATTTCGTTAATAAAATCCCTAATAGCGTTTCTTGATTTTTAGCATTTATTATAGAAGTGGATACAATACGATTACTACAATTAAAAAAATTTCATTTTTCAATTCGCCAAAATGCAACCGAAATCCAGGGGTGTGTCAAAGTGGAACACACTATATATTTCTTGGATGATAATATGACACTCAATTATGTCAGTATGATTTGTCTGAATATGAAATTAGAAGGCGATGAGACAAATTTGCTCTTCAACGTTATTTAAAGATAAAAAATAGCAAGTGGGCTATGAAAACAAATGAAAACAATAAATAAAAACTCTTATTCCTTATGTCAATTGTTTTTCTATTTCTAAAAATAAAACTCATTTTTATTTATATTTTTTGCAAACACATGAAGAAAAAAGAATATTTCGACGTTTTGAAATAAGAACCTCCATTCGTCGTTGTTGTGGTTAAAAGCATATGCAATTTATAACTTGCAAATGGAAATATTGTTTTATTCCAATAAAATGCAAGTTGGCATTTGATTGTCCACCTTCAGAAGCAAAGACCCTTGAAATAACATTGTAATATTCGAGAAACTATACTTATTAAATAACGACAGTGAACTTCTACATTAGAGTGAATTTTTAAATTATTAGCAACATCAGCAAATTATAATTAGTGATTGTTCAGGCAGTTCGGTTCACATTTAATGCAAACTAATTTTAATTAATAATTGCAAAGTAACAAATCTCTTTATAAGTGCCTCATAAATGAACCTTTAAATAATGAAAATTAACTTTTACGATCAAAACGTTAAAACTTAAATCGAATTTTGCGAAGTTTTGTTGTGGCACTTACATTTCTAGCGTAAAATTTTTAGTAGTTTAAAATCTTCCGTCATTTAATAGATAGTAAGTAGCAAAGTGTCGTTTGTATTAATATACCTTTCCTTGTTCCAGGTGAGTTGGAGATATTTTCTTCTTCGCAGACAATAAATCTAGGCAGTTGGACAAGCAGTTTGTCCCTCAAGATTCAGTTAACTGGTTTGATATATTTCTTTTTTTTATTTTTCAAATACGTTAGGGACCATATTTTTAAAAGCTATTCTCTGATTCGAGACGTGTCAGTCGGTGGTCAACTTACAACATAAATCGTACTTCGTGCCGTAGTCTTGTGGATTATATAATTTACTTACCTAAACCTAAAAATATATACCCACTTTTAAGTGTATAAAATATTGGTATTAAAAGAACAACAGGTTATTTAATACCAAGCAAACATGTTTATATAAAACTATGTAACCAGCTTGTTTTTTAAATTAGTTTTGTTCTATACCGTTTCCGAAATAGGGCCTAAAATTTCAGAGCTTATTTTATACTAGTAATTTTTCGTTTTCAATGGGAAAACCATACCAGACGTTACAAATATTTCGACAACCTCTTTGACCACCACGCCCCTCCCACAAAAAAGGAGGGATACGTCCTTTCTATAAATAGGGTACCAAAATTCAAATTGTTCATTTTGTTAATTTTTGTCATCTAAATTCCCTAAAAATTTTTTCCAAATTATATATTTTTCTGCTTGAAACTAAGCGGAGTTGGATATTCCTGCTCTCTATCTCAGTATTGTTTGAAGACGAGATTTTTTTACTATAGCAATTCGACTCGCCATGGTATACCTAAATTCAAAATTTATATATATACCAATTTACACTATACCTCGTTTTTTCAGTATCGTTTTAAGATTTTTTCGTTAGCGACTCCTGCTTTTGCACCCGTCGCTAATTCTATTCATCGATGTTATTATACAATTTAAATTATTTAGTTTAGGTGTTGTATTTAGTGTTTATTGTTATATTTAAGCCTGGACCGTCCCCGTTCCGCCCGGACGCACGCACTATGGGCCGATGGGAGGCGCCGTCTCAAGAATCTGTAACTTTTATTTGTTACTATAGACACATGAAATTCGGTATGCAGATATAATAGAAAGGTCTGACATTCAGTAGTGATGGTAAATAA
>JANEYF010005514.1:0-20000 GCA_029963845.1 Rhamnusium bicolor
ATGTTATGAACTTATAAAGGTAAGTTCACCTATGATCCGTGGTTCAGTGCATGTGTATGGTTAAGTCGCCTTGACGAACACCTGGGCGTGAAACGTGTACATCCTTGTTGTGTTCCTGTCTTACCCTTTTTGTGAGGCTGGCTCATGGTGATTATCCAAGGCCAAGAAATGGAAAGAAAAGACAATAGGTTTTATTTTAACCCTATTGTCCTGTTTCTGACAATTTTAATCTGTCGTTAATAACTCTTCTAAAACTTCTGATGAGCCCATTTTGAATTAATGAATTTATATTGACTTATGAAGTTCCACAGGGATCGGTGCTTGGGCCGTTTATTTTTAATTTATTTAATAATGATATTGTTGTTAATGGCCCTCTATACGCAGATGATATGAAGACTTACTGCACGGTAATAAATACAAATGATTGTCTAAAATTAAGCTAGCTCTTGACAGATTATATCATAAGTGCGTCGATAATAAATTACCCTTAAGTGTTAGTAAATGCAACGGGATGATTTTTTCTCTTAAGCAAAGTACCATTGATTTTAATTATTCCTTAAATGATTTAAACCTTACAAGACCTCAGACTTTTCGTCATCTAGGTGTCGTCTTTGACTCTAACCTCTCATTTAGTCATCACATAAAAGTTATTACAAATGACTCATTTAAATCACTTTGATTCATTAGATTTCCGTGATTTTAATAATGGCGATTTTAAAATTCTTAAGGTTTAAGGAAAGTAGATTCTCGTTGTATGCCTTGAAATTCGTCGTATTATTTTTCAGTTAGTATTTTTATTTAGTTGTAACATAATATAACGAAAACCCCTAGACTGTTGTATAACGTTTTTTAAACTTTCGGAACTCCTTAGAGGGCTGGAAATTACAAATATATTATTTAAAAAAGTATTTTAATTATATAATTCAATATATGAACATTTGTTATATTTATTCTGACATTTTAAATTGATAGATTGATTGTAACTTTGGTAACCAAAATGACATGCATAACATCTAACCTAACTTATAATATAAGCCCATTCTTCTATGTTTAAAAAATCTGACGTTTTATTTTCGTCGTATTTACGCATTTCTACAAAAAATAATAAATTAATTATTGAGTATTAAATAAGCATCATTTCAAACTTAATATGCTAACAATAAATATATATAATTTCTTACATTTTACACTGTTTTTATCTGAATGCGCTAGTATAAAAGTTTTTATTGTTATATTATCATACCCAATAGTTAATTTATTATTTTTTCTGAAATGCATAAATACGAAGCACATAAAATATCAGATTTTTTTAAATACACATAGATATTATATTACTTATATCATGTAATATCTTAGAGTATAAGTATCACGTGTAATATGGCCAATTCAGTTTGCAGCTTTTAAGGTCCCAAGAACAATATAATAGTGTATATCTAAATTAATACGAAACACAGTTGCCACCTATATTATTACATTTACAGAATAATATGCAATTCTCATTCTGGACTATTATTAGCTTCTAATCAAATAAAATCCTTATGCAAATTATACTAGAGTATGCACCTACTGTTATCGAGTAATGACTATGTTCCATTGTAAATTAACGCCTGGAGGACAATGGTAATAGTATCTGCATACGTAATGTCAGGAACAGTGTCCACATATATTAAATTTTTGTACCTTTCAGATGCATTAATTAATAATTATGTTTTATTTCATTTTATTACGTGTACTGTTTATACGGTAAGGTTCAAAAGATAGTTACCATTTTTTTTTAATTTGTGTTATATACCCAGACAGATTTGTAACTTGTTGTCTCTAAATTAGAATATCAATATTCCAATAAGGCGTACGACCACCATATTGAATCCTTTTCTAATCGGACAAAGGTATGTGATACCTTAAGTTAATGGTTCGTCAATTGCAATTTGTCAAATTGCCGTGGCAATCTGATGGTCTGTAACAAAATTATCACATTTAAAAAATTCGATACCCACATAGCGTGCTAATTTCCATGTCCGATTTTTAATGAAATAAATTAGTGAAAAGTGACTGAATGATAACCCGCGTTAAAGGCAACGGCGGTCTCTAGCTGGCACCTGGTGACCTCCTACCATCTCCTCAACCCTCTGCTCCACCTGATCCCTCGTCAAACCTCCTTGACCTTCTAATGAAAGTCAGATGTCTTTTCATGTAAAAAGAGTTCACTTATGCCTCACATTGTGCCAAGTGGTAGAACGTGCCTTCGTCCATTTCGTATATCGAGCAGGGTGTTCCTCACAACTATTAGCAACAGGTACCTCCTAAGCTTGCAGTGGCCTGTCAGGACTCCGATTAATCTGTTCAGAGTTTCTTTACTCTTGCTAAGTAGCCAGGCCGACAATTTGTTTGGAGCTTGTTTGCAGCCATTGCTTATACTCCAATGCTCCCTCAATGTTCAGTGAGCCATTCATTGACCTGTCTCCTTGCGATGCCTAACATAGGCTTCAGTCCGAGATGAAGCTCCCTCGTTCCAAGTCTAGACATTTTGTCGGAGAACAGGTCACTTTTAGAGCCACTTAGCTGTCGGAGCAAATATATATACATCACTACACTACTTACACTATTTTAACTTCTTTCTTGCGTTCCACTGATGTGGCATACGACCCTACAGCAAAGTTAGCACTCCTCTGCCCTTCAGATATATTTCTGTCCCCGAACACAGATCATCGGCCACATGAAAACTATATGTGTAACACACCGGGGTGGGGGAGCTTTTTCCTTTCCTCCCACTCTTCTCTACTCAGAAGAGTGAGGGTGTACCGCCTTTTCAACCTTAGCTGGTCTGTCGCTTCCGTCACCTGAAAGGCAGAAATGAAAATTTCCGACTCCGCCAATCCAGCAATTGCTGCATGACCTTCAGCTTTGCTCCTACACCGCCACTTCCTGAATCCATCATTCTTAGATGGGCTGCCATGGCTTCCTTCTTTATCCACAGGAAAAGTGAAGGCAAGCCCGGCACGACCTCTAGGGGCAGAGCCCTAGACGTCTTCGGAATGTGGTGCTTTATTCCACACACGACCACCAGATCAAAAAAAAATATATCGCCATTTAAAAAAATTCGTTACCCACATATCGCGCATTTAGAGCTGTTCCGCAAACGACTGATGTCGTGAAAAAATTAACTGATCATCAGTGGATTATAGTGCTTTCACATAGATTCATTTAATCAATTGTAAAAATGTATCTGCAAAGTGTAGAGCAACTCGTTATTGTCGCTTTGTGCGTGAAAAGGTTATCAGAGTGAAGAAAAAAAAAGCATACAGATCTGCCGTTGCTTTAAGGCGCTAATTAAAATTTTGGTATCAAACCTATATTTTATCTCGCCATTTTTCATTTTACTATACGGAAATAACAGAACGAAAAAGAAAAATACAATACAGCACCAAAATACGCAACTGATAGTACGCATGCATGTGAAGCCTTGCGTTAATTAATGGCCACAACGAATACTGATGAGACACACTTGCACGGGCTCGACCGATGCTCGTGCGTTTTTTATGGGTCGACTGATGGTACACACTGCATATGGAAGGGGCAATTTAAACAATGGCAAGATCTCATCAGGTGTGATCGACAGGAAGTGGATAAATGAAAAATGACTGAATGCCCTATTATTAATGCGAGTATGGTTTTAAATCGATAATAATAAAAAATCGTGTATTTAAATACACGTCTCTATTATTTAGAGAAATTTTCAATTTTCTAATTAACTAACAGACATAAGGTAAACATGTTCTAAGAAAATTTCATAGACTACCAGTCAAACTGGTGATGTGTCTAATTACAGTAACAATCGTACATGTTCAAATATATTTTGTATTAATTGATGTGTTCTAATATTTTTTTTTCTTTTCAGGTAAGAAAACTCGGTACAAGGTTGACACAGCTAAATATATGAAGGTAGGCTAATATTTTAATTTAGTTTAGTACAGTTGTTAAATCTAATTATATTTTAATAAATTTTAATAAATTTTAATAAATTTTAATAAATTTTAATAAATTTTAATTAATTTTAATAAATTTTAATAAACTTTGTTTTTAATAATGTGAATTTTAATTGAAAAATTGGAATATTATGGAATTACATAACAATTTACTAGAAAACTGGTCGGCACAAAGAATAATTAGAAAAGGAACAGAGCGAAAAAGATATGTATAAAGAGCTAGAGGGCTTAATTGTGTGTCCAGTTTTTTTTTCAATCTACATCAATAATTTAGTGGTAAATTTTACATTGCTAACATTTTCGTTTGAAGATGATACGAGTATTACTATAATGCAAATTTCTATGATCTCATTCAATATGCCAAAATATTGATTAGCAATATACTGGAGTGATTTGGCGCCAACATGTTGTTTCTTAATTGTGATGGAACCAACAATATTACTTTCAACAAATTTACATGAAGGTGGAAGCTTAAATTGGCCAGAACACGTAAAAGATTTAAACCAATGCAATAGAAAAACCGCTGCCAATTACTTGAAGATCAGAACTTCCTCACCGTAGTAAAACTCGATGTGTGGTGGAGTTTATAATAAAAGTAATTTTTGACGTTTCAAAAAAAGTCAAATTTTTTGACGTTTCAAAAAAAGTCACATTTTGACGGTTCAAAAAAGTCACTTTAACGTTTCAAAAAAGTCACATTTTTTGACGTTTCAAAAAAGTCACATTTTGACGTTTCAAAAAAGTCACTCTGACGTTTCAAAAAAGTCAGACGTTTCAAAAATTGGGACCGATTTTGCTCATCAACGGACTCAATCTCTTCCTTGACCTCTAGAATGTGTGTACCAAATTTGAAAGCTTTATCTCAAAAACTGTAGCTGCTATCGCGAACCAGAGAGACATACACACAGACAGAACATTTTTTTCTGTCTGAAATTTTGTGTATCGTCATAATTTGTCGAGATTCGTCCAAAAATGCAAAATTTTCAAAATTTTTTTCACGAATACATTCCTCACTTTGAGGGGTGAGGAAGTAATATTAAGATTGTGGTTAGTTTCCAAGCAGCAAAATCACAGTTTGCTTAATTTTAGAATATTATGTAATATGGTATAGAAGATTGGAGAAGCAGCTCCAGTGCTAATCTACATTCATTATACAAAATCCGAGTATTATGCGAGCAATCCGCATATTATATGAATTAAATTTGCGAGATTCATGCAAAGAATACTTTTAAGCGAATCTAAATAATAATTGTGTAAAAGACAACTGAAACTAATATTAATCAATTTCAAATTTCACTACATATACGAATACTTTGAATGTAATTTTAGTTAAGCAACTCAATTCATTTTCAATTTATTTGTTTCTCTTTCTATTGAAACTCATTAAAAAATGTATTAAATTTATTTATACGTACACATTAAATTATCAAATCAAGTATTCAAATTGGGTCCCATTTACTTCTTCACAGAAGGAAAGTCGATGAATGAATTATTGCCTAATATTTTGAAGCTTCTCTGTGGTATTTCCCCAGGATTTTAATTCGAATTCTTTCTTTTATGGTTTCAGTGGAATTTGATCTGTTAAAGTAGACAGACCTTCCTCTTAACAAACCCTACAAAAAAATCTAAAGGTGACCGTGCCGATCATTCAACTGCTCCTCCACTCCCAATCCGGCGCCCAGGAAAAAATATCTTTTAAGTAATCTCGAACATTAAAGCGGTAATGAGGGATGCATGGCGCGCATTTTTTCGAATCACAAAGTATTATTGAGAACGTCGGGATTTGGGTACTTCATGACTAAAGCAGAGATGGTCTCTGAGTACTCGTAGTTCCAAATACTTTTTCACTTGTTAGTATTCTTTCAATGAAATAAGGTCCTAAAACTCTATTCTCGATTCAGGGTATGGGTCTCCTTCATCCAATGTGAATTTTGGGGAGTCCAATAGTGACAATTTTGTTTATTACCTGTTCCGCTAAGATAAAACATAGTTTAATCAGAAGAGATAATACAGTTGGCAAAATCAGCACCCGCAATGCACCTGTCTATCTTGTTATCACAAAATTCAATCCTGCGATCAGGATGGTTCAAATCATGAGCTGAGGTCACTTTGTACGGGTGCTATTTATGTTTTTTCAAGAACTTCACAACAGAAGATGGCCTGATTTCATTATCAGCAGCCAGTGCTCGTGTAGTGGCT
Source organism: Rhamnusium bicolor (assembly GCA_029963845.1). Taxonomy (NCBI): domain Eukaryota; kingdom Metazoa; phylum Arthropoda; class Insecta; order Coleoptera; family Cerambycidae; genus Rhamnusium; species Rhamnusium bicolor. Next base: position 6,186 of record JANEYF010005514.1, read on the forward strand.
ATGCGAATTTTCGTGCAATTGCAACAACATATTTATTTGTACTTCTTCATGCATGTTTCGGTGACGTCGTACATACATTGCCCCAAGTGTGTTCTCTTTCGAAAAAATTTCCTTGATTTTGCTTACTGTGAAGCACACTATGGGATTTTGTTCAGGATATTTAATATTAAACAGACCTCTTGCATATACACCATCTGTCCCTATATCCCCTCATAATCAAAATTTCAGTTCTGTCTTTTTGTTAAGTAACGAACTAGTTTTACTAGAACAGTGGCAGTAAATAAAAATCAAGTACTGCCAAACTGACTTTTCTGCAACCTGTGTTATTCATTTGTTTCAAATAAATTGATAAAATTCCACAGCTATGTCGATTTTTTTGGTTTTACGTTTTCATAAATCAGATTTTTCCTAAATACCAATAATGTCGCTAACTAATCAAATAAACATCACACAACCGCATACTGTATACAGAATTTCAAGGAGAATTAGAATCCTTAAAAAAATGTGGGGGTTACTATTTAAAAAATATTGCGATGATGTCATTGCTGAAAATAGTGGGGGTAAAATAAAATGACAACTAGTCGCAACTTGGTGGTAGATGATCGAGAAATTTTTTTTTGGAGCGTTTACAATCAACGTTCGCACTGTATACAACATTTATTTAATTTGTTGAAAATAAATCTAATCTGTGATGAAAACACCACCTTAATCAGCACTAGTTCTAGTCAACACTAGAAAAGAGTACATGATTCAATTTACTGCACTTTAAAGCAAAATAATAATAATTAGCTATAACTAACCATAAGAAAATACTTTTTATAACAATCATTTCCTTCACTGCATTTCAAAAGAAAAAAAAATCACGTAAGGGATGTGAATACTTATATACCCATTTATCTCGTATTCATAAATGTCCACTCTTTGCTAAATACGTACTACTTGTCAAATATTACAAGGTACATCTATAGCTATTTGTATAATAAGGGAGGAAAGTTTAACATTTCATCCCGCGGATGAGGTTTAAGTAATCATCCAAGAGATGAAACGACACTTTCCTCCCAAGTTATGCATATCATTTTCTCTACGACCTCCAATATAAAAGTCGAACGAAAGGAATTTAATTTCAAGATAACTATAAATGCGGGTAGAAAATACTTTCCTCCCGAGGAAAGCTATTTTGTCTCCCAGGGGGAGAAAAAAGTATCATTTTTTACCCGCATTTGAGGGAGGAAAACATTACTTTCTATAAAGGTCGTAGAAAAAATGTATTGCACCATAATTCGTATAACACTGAACTACAGAATACAACAATTTTCTGAAAGTTACTTTTTACAAGAATGTACCAATATAAATACTAATACAAACGTTATGCAAATAACGGTCCCCACTCTAAACAACCCTGGCCTTTACGCATCTTTATCTCACTTCCACGATATGTTTGTCAAATAGTAAATAATTTTTCTCTACTTTATAATAGCATAGGTATACAATATACAGCAATAACTGGGTATTTACGAAAAATCTCTCGGAATAATAACTTGAGAAATATATTGTGCTTGAAAATGCCCTTGAAATTTTGAAATGTAGTATGCAGTAATTATTACTAATTAAATTATAAAATACTGAAGAGGATTAGAGTTTAAAATAAATGTATTAAATTTAAATCCTAAAATGCTTATAAGTATACGAGACCAGCTTTGCCAGCAGTAAAAATCCAGACTGAAATATTCCTCGAATAATAAATTTTTCAAAATGGCAAACACTCCAAGTGTACTGCAATGTTGAATATTTAAGGACATCCTGATGGAGCGTCTAATGCCGATTATTTGTCGATTTCCGACTGCGAAGTAGGGGAGACTGGCAAACTTTCGATAAATGTGTCATAAATACTTTCCGTAAGATTTAGCGCTTTCAGTAACATATTTTGTGTTATAAAATTTATGTAGTTAGAAAAGATAACAAATTTCCAAACTAGTTTATTCTGAAGAGTAACTGAAAGATTTTTAATTGGAATTAATTAAGATAATTAGAATAATTTTAATGTAGTTAATCCAGTTATACGATAAAAATTGTACAAGCGAATTAATGTAAACATGAAACGTTGGATCATACTAGAATTTGAATATTGACTTTTCATATAATTCTAAAATATTTAAAGATGGAAAGGTCTATTTAGGTCAAACTTTATAAAGTTAATAATGTTTATACGCTTCCGGAACTAAAGTTGTTACTTTACTTCCTTTTTTCGAAGACTAAAGTGGCACATTTAATCTCCGGGGGATTAAAAATTAATTTAATCCCCCAGGGGATTACGTGATAAATAAACAAGTATTATCATTTTCAACTTTTTGCGAAATATTGAGAGATTGGATGAGGCCGTGCAACCTGAAATCTCGTAGATGCCCATTTTATTGTTCAGGGTTGTATTATTGTTTCGTTCATGTCCAAAAAAGTTGTCGGCAATATTTTCTTTTTTATTAATTGATCTTTCAACATACCCCATAGCTACAGTTGACGACTTCAATCCACCATGATTCTTGAAGACATCTATATCTGCTCCCGTATCAGCTAACAAAGGTACAGAGATACGTAACAGTGGCGTGTGTACGAAGGTGACTTTGGAAGATTTAGGAAAGAAGCTGTTCTGCAAATCCAAGTGCATTAATTTTTGCATTTTTAACAATGAACTTTCTGATGATTTTTGTTTTAGTGTTCCATGTTAAATAATAATATTGACAAACCTAAATCTTCAACATCAATGAGGAACAAATTCAACAATTCGTCCCCTCTGCACGCTCTCACAATACCCAAGATAAACACAACCTATAATTTAAAAATGCAAATGCCTGTAAAGGCGACATTTTCGCTGTTTGGACATAACATAGATTTTTATTTTATTTCTCCCTTTAACAACTTAGAGTTACCATTTACCAAGCATGTGAAAATATATGCAATTATACCTCATTACAGAAACTTTTATTATTAATATAATTAATCAAAATTAAAAACTGATGAAATACCCCCATTAGAGTAAAATCAAAACTTAATGGCTGCGAACATCATGATGCTTTGCATTTAATTCAGGTTCAAGTTCAGGTGTTGTATTATCGATTTAAAAGATGTTTTTGTGTTTATTTTAAATTATGAGTTTATGATTTGCTCCAGAGTGTGATCATACTAATAAAAGTGGATATAAAATGTATAATTTTCAGAAGGATACCAAATTAGAAGTAGAATTTTCTCTCTTCCGTATGATTTTACTTTCATTGCAGAAGTCACAGTGGCGGTCGGTCCATGGAAGTAAGGGAAGCAGTGCTTCCCCCTGGAATTATTAAAAAAAAACAAATAATTAGAACCTAATTATTATTTATTACATACATTAATCATTAAAATTTACTTTTACGCAGTTTCAATAGACACGGCCCTGCTTTTCAACAGCTGAGATAATGTTGCATGATAAAACCGTAACGATGACGCACTCGAGTAATCGCGCGACTTCGATATCTGTTCTGTGTTCGATATAAGCAACTTCTTGAAATGCACCCATCCCCACTTCATAATCTTGATATCTGAGCCGTATAGCATCTTAATGCGTTTTGTTTGATAGATTTTAATCTCGATTTTAATATCGATTTTAATATTATACTTAATATTAATCTTCCTCGTATTATTCTCAGCTTTTGTGCTATATTTGTAAAAACTTTTTTGGTGTTTCTAAACCTGTGGTGCGGCGACAAGTGATTTTTAAAACGTTGAACATTAGTGCGCGTATAAGCAGTTTTAGAATTGCTTATTCAATTTGGAAGCTGGTCCTAGCACTGTGGAAAATATTATTTGCGTTTGTGTGGTGTGTAATTTGTTGAAAAGGGGATTTTCAACATATTCGTTTCAAGATAAACTAGATATTATTAGAAACGGGAGACCACCAGATTTAAAACTTTTAAAAACCAAAGTTAAATCATGCTATAGGTACAATATTGAAATGTGCAGTGCTAATCAGTGGTTAACGGGTTGTGAAAATTTGTGTAAATTGTTTTGTTGGCCATGTGTACTTTTCACAAATGATAAAGGTGTTTGGAATAAAAATGGCTTTTCAGATTTAAACCACATTCACAAAGTGACAAAGGGGCATGGTCAGTGTGAAACTCATTTGTTAGCGATGCTGAAAGAAAAAACATTTAGAAGATCACGAATTGAGCATTCATTAGATCAGCAGTTGAAAGAAAGTGACCGTAAGCATAATGAACTTGTAAAAAAAATCGAGAAGTGTTAAAAAGACTTATTGACATTTTTTTGTTTTCTCGGCGAAAATGATTAGATTTAGAAGTCATACTGAATCTCGGAGCGTTGCTAATAGGGGCAATTTCATCAATTTAGTTGATTTATTAGCAAAATACGATACAATTTTAAGTAACCATCTGGAACACTCCACGGTATTTCGCGGTACATCAAATCATATTCAAAATGATTTGATTCAGTCGATAAGCAATATTGTTTTAGAAAAGATCAAGCAAAAAAATAAAAAAGCTCATTTTGTTGCAATTATGTTAGATGAAACAACCAATATTACGAATATTAGTCAGTTGTCAATTAGTACGCTACATAAATTCAAATAGGAAAGTCCAAGAGCGCTTTTTAGGATTTTTAGACGTAACAACGCAGAGAACGGCTATAGTTTGTCAGATAGTCGATGACCTACAGTGTGGTGCTAAACTTATCGCCCAAAGTTATGATGGGGCCGCTGTGATGGCTGGTGAATTGGTGGGCCTGCGGGCCAAAGTAAGAGACTTTTCAGAATGCAATATTTGTACATTGTTTTGCGCATCAATTAAATTTAGTTCTTGCTCAATCTGCAGCATGTCTTAAAGAGTGCAAAGTATTTTTTTCAAGTATTAGTGGAATAGCTGCCTTTTTTTCAAAATCATCAAAACGGACACGAGCTTTAGATTTGGAAGTACAGAAGAGACTACCCAGAGTTACTCCAACACGATGGAATTACAATGGGAGGCTAGTACAAACTGTATCTCAATATCGACAGCCTCTAATTGATTTATTTGAAAATATTTTACAAAGCAAAGATGATTGGGACACTGAGACTTTGAATGGATCCAGAGGTTACTTAGATTCATTGAAAAGAGACTGATTTTAATTTTTTTGTTAAATATTTTCTCCGAAATATTCCCATTTACTGACAATTTATTCAATATTTTGCGAAATAAATCAAATGGCGTTGGATTTTGTGTAAAGAAAATTGAAGAATTCAAAAATTTTATTTGTAACAAAAGAAATGAATTTGAAAAGTTCTAGGAGAAAACTACTTATGACAATTTAGAGCCGCAAAAAAAAGAATACGAACTGAATTTATAGTGGATCATAGAACTTCATATCGAAGACTTTTATTGAAATTTGGACAATATCACGGCAACTAAATAATAGATTTAAAAATTTTAGTGATATACAATTTTTAGAATTGTGTAATTTTAATGAATTTAAAAATAAACAGTTTCCACAAAACGCACTTCAGTGAGTGATAACTACGGAATTTTTTTTGATATAGTTGGGTTACGATCGGAACTTTCAGTTATTTATGCTACAGAAGATATTAGTCAGAAATATAACGCCAACGAACTGATTATCTTTATAAAAGAAAATAGTTTGGATCAGGCCTACTCTGAAGTGTTGAAATTGTGTGAGTTAGTGTTGACGATACCTGCAACTAGTGCCTCGGTTGAACGCAGTTTTTCAACCTTAAAGAGAATAAAAACTTTTTCAAGAAATTCAACCAGTGAAGAGCGGCGTTCAAAATTGTCCCTGTTGACAATAGAAAGTGACTTTGTGAAGGAGATGTCCCAAAATTCAAACTTTTACGACGAAATTATTTCCGACTTCGCAAACAGGGAGAGGCGGATCAAACTACATTAAAAATAGGTAGGTATGTACATGTTAACTACTTAACTAGCTGGCTCGATTTATAGTTGACTAGAGAGTGCACGATGGCAAGTGTGACTGACCAAACTCTCTATTTCGCTGCGGGTTCGATCCCCGCCACCGGCACTGGCAATGTCGGTGGATATGGTTGTGTGTCTGCGTTTTTTTCATAAGTATAATCCTCGCCCGTGAAGTTTCGGCTTTGGAATCGGGGATTGTCTAATTATCACAAACTGCTTCCCCTGTATCGAAACTCACCGCACGCCCCTGAGAAGTCAAATATGTCACACAGGGTTGCCAGATAAAATACAATGAAATTCGTATAAATTTAGTATCAAAAACCAAGTAAAATCGTGATTTTTAAAACCTGGGTGGTAGATGGTGACAATACAATTCATAAATATATGCAATGAAAACTTTAATAAAATTTAAAATATTGACAAAAAAAATTCTTTGATAGAAAAACAAAAACAAAACAAAAGTTTAATAGAATAACATTTCAACATAAAAACATTATTTTTTAGGAAAATAAAAATAAAATTCTTCGGTACAACCAAAAAACTCAAATGTGGTAATAAAAATATCAAACCAATCTATTACGTCTACTACTATTATTAATAATTATCTTATTATCTGACCCTAATTTTCGATTTTCAAATAAAAAAAAATGTATCTACCTCAATTTTTTTCACACCGTAATGTTGACTCAAAACAATTTGAATTAAAATAAAACAACTTCCTGTTAATGACAAGCTTTTGCGTCTAATTACTTGCTTAAAATAAATGCAGAAAGTAAATTATAATCAACGGTTATCGAGACGAATACCTGTCATGATGTAGAAAAATTCGTGGCATTTGAGAAAATTATATTCATTATTCACACCACAAAACACTTCACACACACAGACGTTTTTCTGATTCAGTAACAAAAATACGGCTTAAGGATGCGAGTACCATAGCAGGCTAGTGCTTTGGACGCTGCTGATAAGACGCATCATTTTCAAAGAGGATTCTTTTCTTTTAGATTATTTTCTGTCTGATCTTGAGTATTAAATTAACCTTTTGCCAGCTAATTCTGCAATATTAGCCACTCTGTGGCATCCCTGCGACATAATAGTCCTACGCTAACGTTGTAACGGAGTGACTTTTTGTTTAATCATGATTTCCTTTAGGTATAAGATATAAGAAAGCAAAAAACACTATAAATACTTTGTATACAACTTTTAGAACAATAAAAATAGTAAAAATAAAAAAGTCAATAATTAAGGAATAGCTCTACAAGTACATTAATTAGATTGTTAAAGACATAATTTAACACAAACAAAAACTATTTACAGGTCATTGAAAGCGAATGAACTATAGGAAAAGTCTAAAGTTTGGATATAAATTAGAAAACTTCCATGTTCTTTTTGTAGTTCTTAAACTATTACATTAAAAACTTTTTGTTTTGGTGGAAACTTTTTCACGGGAAAATTCATTATACTATCGTAATAAATTTTATAAATACATAAAATTAAGAAAATTTATCATTCGTATTAAATCCAACAATTCTCATAACCAAAATATATTTAATTATGGTACGTTTTCAAACAGGACTGGAGTCAAATTTTAATTTTAGTTGAAAAAATTGTGGAGCCGTAATTTTCTAATTTCTATAATGTAGATTTAATTTTGAAGCATAGCTATATTGTAATATTTAATTCATATTAGAACCTTCTGCAGCGGTTTGGAATAGGTGGATTTGTGTGTTGTCCCTATTTAAACCTTGGGACAGTGTTAAGTTGATTATATTTCATACAATATCTAATTACGTTTCTGAATGTGTGCTTTAACGAGAATTTAATCTTGTTCTGTTTCGCAAATACTTCATCAACGTTTAATCTACTTTCACATGGTGGTTGGTCGTTCAACACTAACTTACTTTTATTACTTTGAGTCAGCAGAATCACTATAGTACAGTCGATTCTGCTCTTGTAAAGGTAACTAGTTTTGTAGCAACGTAAATAAAAGAGCAAGTACCTATTCACCTTTATTCATAAGTAACATAAAAACTTGTATGCATTTTTGTATAAATTAATACGATGCAGTTGAAGGTATCCTGAGAAAAAGAAGTTAAATAAAAAGGTTTTCAATCTAATTTAAATATAAATGTGAATTATCATTTTGATTATTTTTATAATGATATATTATGTTTTTTCAAATGCAGCTACAAGCAGGTCTTCATATTTTAGAAGACGTTTTCCAGTACAAACAGCATAAAACTCGTGGACGATTTGTTGTTCCATTTAAATGTTCAAAAAGGTGTTCATTTGCGGTGCAGTTGGCAAATAAATCATCGAATTAGTTTTTTAATTGCAGTTCTAATAATTAGATCACACCACCTTTTTGTTATCATGCTATCACGTCCAGTTGTCATAAATAATTTTCTGTAATTTAAGAAAATTTTTTTGAGAATTTTTTTTTATAATCCTCTTAGTTAGACAACTGAATTTTACTGTAACATCACTTGTTTTGTTTCACAAAAAATTTGTTTCCCACTATTTGTCTCCTTGCTCTTTTTATTTTAGGAAATATTACAATTAATTCTAGTAACGTATTACTATGCTCATAATGTTCGTAGGTACATATTTGCAAATTGTTTGCTTAAAACATGACTCTTTACTTCCTTATACCTAATATAAAGAAGATTATGATTTTTTTCGACCTCGATATTTTGATTGATATATACGTTTTAAACCTTCCTGAATCTATTCTGACTATTTTCCGAATGATGTCTGTGTGTAGGTGTGTGTGTGTGTGTGTGTGTATGTGTGTATCCGCGATAACTCAAAAAATACTAATAAATATTAACGAGAGATATCCCAAATTTGGCAATTAAGATTTTTAACAACATTTTAGGTGACACATTAAATTTGGTGAATGTGGTACTAGCAGAAGAGACATAATGAATGAAAGAAGAAGAAAGGTACAATTTCGGGAAAAAATAAAAATATATATTGTATTTTTTGGACGAATCTTGACGAATTATAATGAAAAAACATAACTTTATGGAAAAAATCTGTCCGCATGTCTGTAGTATCGCGATAGCAGCCACAGTTTTCGAGGTAAAGCTTTCAAATTTGGTACACTTGTTCTAAAGGCCAAGGACAATGAAAAATTCGATTATGAGCAAAATTGGCCAGCTGACGGGACCCTAACTTTTTTGTATTGGTCTTTACAAAAAATATATTCTTGATGAAAGATTATAAATCATGTCTACAATATCAAGCCAATAAAAAATATATTTTCAAGTACTTAAATAAAGCTAATGTAAACTGAAATTTTTTACACTTTGATCTCACAAAATGGGGTTAGGATAAATTTGGCAGTTTGATATTCGAAATGTCTAATTTAGTTACAAAAATGTCAATGTTAATAAGAAGAAATTTTTTAAAATATATGACATAAATTATTAGTGACAGTATCGAACTACGCTGATAGTTATTTAAAAATTTTAATGAAACATTTCAAGGTACGCTATTAAAATTTAATTGAGGTAAGCGAAGAATTAAATAGAATGATTTTCTTAGATCAGGATGATATATACTGGTATAAGAAAGTTATGTGTTGAAAGTGAAACATTTCAAGATACCATATTAAAATTTAATTGAGGTAAATGAAGAATTAAATAGAATGATTTTTTTATATCAGGATGATATACACTGGTATAAGATAGATATGTGCTGGCCACATCAGATATTTGTCATTTTGTATTAAAGACCATAGAATTGATATCGTTGTGCTGGTATAAAATTTTATTATTTTGAGCTAAGTTTTTTTGTACAGTTATATATTTTAACGGAATATATCACAACTTAATAATCCGTCTAATTTACTCAATGAGTGAATCTCTAACGAACTTTTTTCCTATGAAAGGAAGGAACAATCATTATAATATGCAGTGACGCTGATTAGAGGGAGTTATTGATTATTTGGCAACGAATTTCCGCTGCAGCTTGAAGGCAATTAAGGAAATAAATTAAAACTCCTCCATGAATACATAAAGTCAAGTAAGTTCATTACATAAAGATCGTATCTAAAATTTAATCCTGATAATTTTTAGGAATGACATGATCCTTAGAAAACTAAATTCTTGATAACAGAATTTTAATTTGAGAGAAACTAATTATAATTTTTAGATAGTAGTGCTAGTAATAGCTAGTAGCTACTACTACACAGTATAACCAGTAGATTATTTCACCTACATGTCATTCATAAATCTACTGAGCGCTCTGGGACCTCGAATGCAGGTGGTTGCGTCACAGGCGTAGTATTTTACAAGGACACCATGGGTGTACGAAGCAAATTTATCGTTGTTGATTCATTAATAATTATTAGTTAGGAAAGAGACCACGGGTTTTTAATGTTTGTGCGGCCAGGTGTATATATTTAAGTTTTTAACATTTTATATGGTAAAAATAAAAAATCTGTATATTATCTAGATAAATGAAATAAAATACACAATAGGCAATATATTTTATTATTAATAATTGAATAATGAATGCTAAACATTTTAGGTTACAAAATAAAATAGCTAGGTATAGAAAACATAAATGAATTATAGATATTTCCAAATTATTAATTTTGTGTTTTGTTTGCCCGTTTTAAAATTTCTATTAATAAATATAAAACTGTAAAATATGTTCGCATTTTTTTCTTAAAGCACTTATTCTCAATAATTTAGAAAAATTGCCAATACACAGCGCGATGTGGTGTAGAAGTAAAATATTATACTTTCAATTTACATTCTTAAAATTACTTTATTAATGGTTCTTGCTTTTGTAAAACATTAACTCCGACACTAAAATCAATAGACCAATGTAACAATTTTTTCACTAGGAAATATGAATAAAACAGCCGTAACTACTGTAGTAAATGTTAACTTTACATTTAATTATTATTTCACTAATGTACACTCACAAGACAAGTCTATGGATACTTTTACAAAATTATACAAGACATAAAAAACACATTTGCTTGTTTTTTTTTCTAAATCAATTAAAAAAAACGTATATTTATAAAAATGTCCCTAGACTTTTCTTGTGAGGACGTAAAAGAAATCATTGTTTGTGTAGTTCCTATAATATATTCTATACGTATTATAGGATGTATACAGGGTGTTCTAACATAAATGGCACTCTAAATAGGTATTTTACTATCGAAGAAGAAACAGTCGTAATGGAAGAGAATAGCCCTTATTAAAAATGTAAACCACTTAACGGATGGTCGACATACTCAATAATTAAGTACCTCTATTCAAGAGAGTAATAGAACTATAAAAAATAAGTTGAGTTTTGTATATAAACATTTGCCTTAAATCAATTTATAAATAAAAGTGCGGAATTATTTTGTAGAGGTATGTAGCATGTAGTATCGATTATTGTATACCCATCCTGTATTGCAATATTTAGGTACAAATAACTTTAAAACGATAGCTTATATCAACATTTAGTAAGAGGGCCTTTTTTAATTAGTTTTTAACACTAGCGCTTCTTTCTGTTATAAATGTGTAAAAAAAATAAGACAAAGCGTTATGGCGAAAATTTACCCCCACCCCCCTTTGTTATTACTCCAACAAATCATGATATGTAGATAAGAATTTAACAAAATATGTAACATTATAAAATTAATCATGGTCCAAATTTAATTTTTGCAACTTAAGACGTTTTGAATTTATTGGCAAATAAATATATTGTACTTACCCCCTTTAAGCGATTGTAGCTTCTTTATGAACTGACTTAAGGCAACTGTTTATATACAAAACGCAACTTGTTTTTTATATTCCTATTACCCCTTGAACAAATTTATTTAATTATGGGACACCCTGTATATGCTTTAACTTTATTTAACTTTTTCACCCCGTAAATGGCTCGCAAATAATAGAACCCCAAAATACGCTGTGTTAAAAATAATCGCCTATATATTGCTTTATATAAATCTAATAACAACCCGTCGCCGCCTGGCTGAAATTATCAGTGTTGAATTAAAAAATATGGATTTACAAAACGAAAGCACCAATAATCATTTAAAAACTGACTAAACTTTTCATAAATTGACTAATTTGTAATTTGTCTACAACATACACATATTTTAAAATTTGTTCTGTAATATTTCTAAAAATGATTCAAAGTAGATGCAGAAGAGCATTCGTCTAATTGTAAATACAAAACTAAAGATTTTATTTTTTATTCTATTTCGTATTTTATGTATACTTTCAATTTATATTCTTAAAATTACTTATTAATGGTTCTTGTTTTTGCAAAACAATACCTAACTCCTATATTAAATTCAATATGTTTTATGCTTGCAATAATATAATAGTTTTTCACTTAGCTTTCAACATCACGAGGAAATGAATATAACTTTTCATTACTACAATAACTTTTATTTGTACACCCTTTACATTGTTTCTCATCGTTCCCCATTTTAAAATAAAATAAAATGCATACAATTGTCACAGTAAACCAATTACGCGTAAAGCACTTACACCACGACTTATTTTTTATTTCGTTGATAACATATACGCCACTCTGACGGCCACTACTACACTGATGCTAGTGATATTTATCAAAATAACGGGTCAGTATAACCACCCTTGAAGGTTCCCGGCGGCGAGACCTAGCAATTAGGAGAAATAATCTACTGGTTATACTGTGCTACTAGTACTAAAAATTTTACTGTTCCAAATTTAGAGACGATAACCACAGACTCAAAAAATACAACAAATAAATAACCTGTCTTTAAGGGACAATTTTTGAATAGAGATAAAAATGGTTCCATATCGCCATTATTAACTGTCCATAATTTTTTTATTAAATGTATGGCTTGCATTCCTCTTACGTAGTTGCTGGGATGACATTGGAAGCTGTCGATTACTTTGGGAATCCATTCATTCAAATGATTAGTCGTATCTGTTGACATCATTATTGTTTTTGTATTTTTGACTTTTATAAATATCTTTGCTATTATCTCCTTTATTTATTTTACAATTACTTTGGGTTTATGAATATACACCGCGTGTAAACGGCCAAATACAAATGTTAACAAAGACCAATTGAACACGATGTGTAGGTAGATGTATCGAGGTGACCGGTGAGGTATAGACTACAAGCAGCGACGAATTCTTTATATGTTGCCCACCCCATGTTCAACAAATCCGTCTCATTACATCCTATATAATTCCTAATTTTAACCATGGCTCGTATTATTTTTCTAACTGGCCGAGGTGTTTGTTATACGTACAATGTACACGCTATATAGAAAAAATATTTCTAGTAAAAAACTTGTTTCCTGTAACCAATAAGCTATAAATTGGATATCTCTGTAAAACAATAAAGTTATAAATAAAAAAAGTCAGTGTGCTCTAATTTGTAAACGTAATTAGAGGTATACTATCAAATAAATTTATTAATTAAGAAACTCTGTTTTAAGCAATAATTTATCCTCGCTTTGTAGGAATCGTTCGCTAGGCCATAAATCACTTGGCATGTTAAATATGCATTATTAAAAGTATAAAAACTAAATCTTATAAATAACTAAGAGGTGTTTTATGTTTTTACAAAATTAGGATTTAATTTCAATTGCACGTACAAAACAAAAACGAATTTTTTTATGCTGCTTGTCTACCAACACAAAATCTGATAAATCTGAGGAAAAACTGGCATCTAGCAACCTTCATAAGTACATTTCCTGTACAAATACTGTTAATAATCCTGAGGCAGTACTAACCTGCTTAACAAAATGCACATCTAGTATCCCAGAGACCAAAAGGATCTTTTAAAAATAGTTCGTAAACATATTTCGTTAAATATACAAAAATATTTTGTAAAATGGTTTAAATATTGTCAC
>JANEYF010005514.1:27500-99198 GCA_029963845.1 Rhamnusium bicolor
AATCTTGAAAAAAATGTGCGGGAACACATCCATGGTTAAACTTTTATCTGTAAATTGTTCAACAAAACCATTTGTTTGATAAACTGGGTTTTCTATCATATACAGAGAGATGAATTTGAAAGTGTTGGGTCGATTTTTGTATATTAACTGATATATAATGTTGATTCCATGTAACAGTTATACTGGTTTTAATTTGTGAAATGTAGCATGTGCCAGATATTGTAGATATATTTAGAACTCCATGTTCAACGGCCATTTTGGCCGCAACGTCTGCTTCTTCATTTTAATATATCCTTGTATGAGCTTTGACCCAAAGTAAATTTATTTGATTGTTATTTTTATTGAAATTGTATAGATGTTCGAAAATTCTCCATATTATAGGTAATGATTTGTAATTTAGTGATATCAAACTTAATAAGCACAACGTAGAATCCGTAAGTATTAAAACCTGTCCATATTTGTGGTGCAAAGACGAGAGATATTCTAATGCCCTCTCTATTGCTGTTGCTTCCGCTGTGAAGATTGAAGATGATTTTTGCATTTGGATCATATACTTTAGTTTTAATTTTGGTATAATGTAGGCACACATGCAACATAGTCTACGTCCTCTATGACATGGCTTACCACAGGGCTTGATGTTGTTTACACTAGACTTACACAGGCTGCATCCAAAATGAATATTGTGCAATATGCAAATGATTTTATATTTAACATTGAAGAAAATACGAACAATCTATAAACAAAGCCGTCTATTCTCAGAAGTAAAAGTGTGGTTAGAAAATCACGATTTCCGCACTTCCATAAGTAAATCAGCTGCTGTTATCTTTTCTTATCACAACATTCTAATAATAGATTTTCTACAACTGGAAACATACAACTTTCCTTTTAAATATTCTGTACAAGATCTGGGCATGGTTACTGACAAAAAATTGAGTTCGAAAGAAAATATTGAAAAATTTTGTAAAAAATGTGAAAAAATTATCAACTTACTACGACTTTTTACTAAAAGCTAGTGGGGCGCTGATGTTGCAACAGCGATACTATTTTACGGGTCTTATCTAAGACCAATAATTAATTATAGTTCAGTGTTATATGGGCCGGAGTCTAATGTCAAAATAAGACACTCCAAATAATAAAGCAATAAGGATTTGCATAGGAGCAATGAAATGAAGTCCGGTAGATAGCCTGTATATAGAGGCTAATGAACCTCCTTTGATATTAAAAAGAAATTCTCAGAAATATATTATAAGATTCATTTCTTATTTAAGTAACCAACTATTAAACATAAGTAGCCTATGTACATTAAATTTAGTAAAAAATATTGGAGAAAAAAGAAACACACCACCTCTTGCTCATGCATTTTCTACAATATCACCTATTACAGATATACAGCAAAATTGCCAATCTTATTTTTTCTTAAGGATATCAACACTTTATTATTTAAACCATTGATTAAATTCTTCCAGTTTACAGAAAATTTCTTCAAAAACCAAAATATTCTCAATGCCATCTTAATGCAATAGCCTGATTCAGTTCATATTTATACTCATTAATAAGATGAAAAATGAAAAAGTATTTAAAAGAGGCAACTCTAGACTCTAGTAGGAATGTAGTTCAATCAAAGTTCAGCTGGACTTCATTTATAATCGTAACAATCGTAATCATTGTAATCTTGTATTATAAACCATGTTTTTTTGCAGCATACCCTATAATTCCAAACAAAAGTAATGATCTAAATGAATTTTTGAAACCAATTTGTACTTTTAATTAAAAATGTTTTGAATCGTAGTTTATTTAAAATTTAAAAGCTTTAGAACAATAAATCAAACAGTTAAATTGACAAGATTAAATAATCGTAAGCGGCGATTTGAAGAAACAATTTTATGATTAAATTGTTGTTGAATTTAGATGTTAATTCAAAATATAGCGAAATTTTATCTATTATTCTTACAAAAAAAATTATGAACGTCTCTTGAAAATTTTTGGAAATTAATTTTAACATGTAATGTATTTTGAAAATACGGTTGGTCATAGAAGATTTATTAATATTTCGTACGTAAACTATAGTAAACAAATACTCTTCTTTAAAACTAATATATGCCATCGGTTTATTACCTTCTATAAATCTATAACTGATAAAAATTAAAAAAATAAGTATCTTCCGGTCTCATTAATTGGAAAATAAATCTAACCAAATGCTATAATAAATATAAATATTTCTCGTTACTAAACTCTAGATCTCCCTCAGTCATGACGATTCATGAGAGAGATTAATAAAAATATTGCGATATACTTGGTGGTGTACAAATCTAAAATAAATAATTAAAATATATCCACTTTCATACAAAACAAATAAACAGTCCAATAACAAATTTGATTTCATTACAACATACAAATGGCAATAATACACAATACAACTGACAATTTTAATGAGGGAAAATATTTAAATGTCAATTGTCAAAGAAAACATGGAGTAACAGCTCTTCAAGCCAGGAGGTAAATCAAATTATGAGAGTATTTTAAAAGAAAATAACAATACATCTGTCATATACTACGTGTTAATTCTCCCAAGATATTGAAATAAGTAAATAAAGATAGGTTCACCTAGAAAGTTGTGTTATAAAATATTCGAAATACAAAAAAATCGAAAATTTCTCCAAAAACTTCAAATTTGCACACTACCGACTGCGTAATCTTGAGCTTCCGATGTATTTTTGCTAATGTTAACATCTTAATGTATAATACGTACCATTAGTTATTATTATATCATAACAAATAAAAATAACTGCACTTAAACTAATAATATGAGGAAAAATGTATCGATGTTTACCTAATTTTATACCGTCATATTATAGAAATATGTAGCCTTCCTTTTGCCAAAATCTCCAACTTTTTTTAGTTCGGATGCTATTCTCCCCAAATTTATAGGAACAGGACAATATATGACTCATTAAATGAAATAACATTAATTGGTAATAAACGTTTATTTTTTAAAAAGGAAGTTGAAAAAGTTATTATAGATAAAATATTTTTAGAAGAACGACATTTTTATTTATGTTTATATTTAAAATTAATATTAATAAGAATGAACAGTAATAATTAGTTATTTTATATAACAGTAAAATTCAATATATGATTTCCTCATAATTAAAAAAAAACGTAATTGTGTAATATTAATATTATTCGAATAATTCAAGCTCTTCATCAAAATCTTTAGTAGATTTGAGTGATAACCGTCTTATGCTAGTTATAAAATGATATGACGTGTACAGCAAAGTATGAAAACCATCTTCATTAGTCGCATACCTCGAGCATTTTCTTACATGGAGCAACCTGAATCGTTTATAGTCTTTATTACGTGACTCCCGAGCGTCTTCTGACAGCTGGCCAAGAGGCAAGACTGGTGTCTTCTGACAGCTGGCCAAGAGGCAAGACTGCATTATACCGTATAATATTTTCTCTGTAGATGAGTACTTTGTGCATTTATACCAGTTGTACTTATTTAGCTGCTGTTGGTAGGGCATTAATTTTTATTCTAGATGACATTGTCTGAGTTGTACTTTCCTCATTTTCAGTATTACCATCGTTGCTGATTCATTGTTTTGACCTGGCTAGTCAATAATTGGGCTCATATATTCACAATCATGTTTTTGCAAGTATAATTTCTTTGTTGCTTTCTCCATCTTATCTTCATTCATTGTAAACTTGGTAACTTCGATAGCAGATTCCGATTGAATTAACTTGTTTTGCTGCCATTATCCGTTGGTGGGAAGGGACCAACCCCCCCTCCCCCCCCTCCCCCTCCTTCTTCTTCTTTTTCCCCTTTCCTTTTTTCCCCTCCCCCCCTCTTCTATTGTCCGGGGTTTTTTTTTTGTTTGGGGGGGGAAATTTTTTTTTCGGCGTTTCGGCCGCCTCGGGGGCCCCGGGCCCCCGGGGGGCCCCCGCCCCCCCCCCCCCCCCCCCCCCCCCCCCCCCCCCCCCCCCCCCCCCCCCCCCCCGGGGCGCCGGCCCGGGGGGGGGCCCCCCCCCGGGCCCCCCCCCCCCTTTTTTCCCCCCCCCCCCCCCCCCCCCCTGGCGGGGCGGCCCCCCCCCCCCCCCCCCCCCCCCCCCCCCCCCCCCCCCCCCCCCGCCCCGCCCCCCCGCCCCCCCCCCCCCCCCCCCCCCCCCCCCCCCCCCCCCCCCCCCCCCCCCCCCCCCCCCCCCCCCCCCCCGGGCCCCCGGGGGGGGGTCCCAATTCCGTTGGGGGGTTTGGTTCCTTTTTTTTTTTCTTTCTGTGCCCTCCCCCCCCCTTCCGCCCCCCCCCCCCCCCCCCCCCCCCCCCCCCCCCCCCCCCCCCCAAAAAAAAAACGTCCGCCCCTGCCCCCCCCCCCCCCCCCCCCCCCCCCCCCCCCCCCCCCCCCCCCCCCCCCCCCCCCCCCCCCCCCCCCCCCAAAATTTTTTTTTTGGGGTTTTTTTTTTTGGGTTTGTTTGTGGGCTTTTAAAAAAACCCCCCCCCTCGGGGGGGGGGGCCCCCCCCCCCCCCCCCCCCCCCCCCCCCCCCAAAAAAAAAAAAAAAAAAAAAAAATATTAAAAAAAAATTAAACACCCCCCCCCCCGGGCGGGGCCCCGGGGGGGGCCCCCCCCCAAAAAAAAAAAAAAAAAAAGCCCCTTCCCCTGAAAAACCCCCCCCCCCCCCTTTTTAAAAAATCCCCCCCCCCCGCCTCTCCTGCCCCCCCCCCCCCCCCCCCCCCTGGGGGGGGGCCTTTTTTTCTTTTTTTTTTTTTTTTTTTTTTTTTTTTTTTTTTTTTATAAAATTTTTTTTTTTTAAAAAAAAATATATATTTATTTTTTTTTTTTATTAATTTTTTCTGGGGGGGGGGGGGGGGCCCCCCCCCCCCCCCCCCCCCCCCCCCCCCGGCCCCCCCCCCCCGCCCCCCCCCGGGGGGCCCGGGGCCCGCGCCCCCGCCCGCGGGGGGGGGGCCCCGCCCCCCCGCCGCCCCGGGGGGGCCCCCCCCCCCCCCCCGCGGGCCCCCCCCCCCCCCCCCCCCCCCCCCCCCCCCCCCCCCCCCCCCCCCCCCCCCCCCCCCCCCCCCCCCCCCCCCCCCCCCCCCCCCCCCCCCCCCCCCCCCCCCCCCCCCCCCCCCCCCCCCCGCCCCCCCCCCGCCCCCCCCCGCCCGGGCCCCGCCCCGGGGCCGGGGCCCGCCCGGGGGCCCCCCGCGCGGGGGGGGGGGGGGGGGGGGGGGGGGGGGGGGGGGGCCCCCCCCCCCCCCCCCCCCCCCCCCGCGCCCCCCCCCCCCCCCCCCCCGGCGCCCCCGCCGCGGCCCCCCCCCCCCCCCCCCGCCGGGCCCCCCCGCGGGGCCCCCCCCCCCCCGCCGGGCCCCCCCCCCCCGCCGCCCCCCCCCCCCCCCCCCCCCCCCCCCCCCCCCCCCCCCCCCCCCCCCCCCCCCCCCCCCCCCCCCCCCCCCCCCCCCCCCCCCCCCCCCCCCCCCCCCCCCCCCCCCCCCCCCCCCCCCCGGGCCCCGGGGGGCCCGGGGGCCCCGGGGCGCGCGGGGCCCCCCCCGCCGCGCCGCGGGGCCCGGGGGGGGGGGGGGGCTGGGCGCCCACCGGGGGGGGGGACACCTGGGCGGCGGGGGGGGGGAAGTCACTGCGGGATGAGATGTAACAGGAAGAAAGGGATAATGGGTATTGCCCCCAAAAAAGGATGAATCCGTCGACACGTGTTTCTGAGTCATTACCCGTAATCATGACGGCTATAAGTTGTAAGGATAGGTACAACTTAGGTTCAACAACACAAAAGGAAACCACTGACAGGAAGCCAGTCGCACATTTGTGGCTGCAATTGAAAGACCCCGTGTTTACAGGGCATCAGACAATATTGCCACGGAGGCAAAGAATCATCCGCAGTGACCTTCTATTCTTTGTTACTTTAAACCCTGGGTAGGGAATACCACTCAGGTAGCTATAGTTGCCTCCGTGGCAATATTATCTGATGCCCTGTAAACACGGGGTCTTTCAATTGCAGCCACAAATGTGCGACTGGCTTCCTGTCAGTGGCTTCCTTTTGTGTTGTTGAATCTAAGTTGTACCTATCCTTACAACTTATAGCCGTCATGATTACGAGTAATGACTCAGAAACACGTGTCGACGGATTCATCCTTTTTTGCGGGCAATACCCATTATCCCTTTCTTCCTGTTACATCTCATCCCGCAGTGACCTTCTATTCTGATGATGTTACGTTTATTAAAAAAAATAAGTGTTAAATTTAACACTACATTTATATTACCTATAATATTCCATTCCTGTTGTATCTTCATTTGGACTTTATTCAAAATCATTTTTGGCCTGCTCATATGTAGAGGCGATTCCCATAATGCGTCTCTTTGTTTTATTTTCACTATAAAATATGTCCGTTTGAGGTCTAAGTTTTTGTTTTTGTTAATGGAACTTGTGCTTGTCTTACAGAATTCACAAATTTATTAAAATTAAAACAACCAATGTTTTACATCATTTATTATACATATGCAAATAAAAATAAAGTAAAAGTGTGATTTTCGTTATACTTTTTCGAATTAAAACAATATTATATTACACAATTTATTCATATTGATTTACTCAGTTGCGTCCAAGTCAGTGATAATAAGTGTCGAACATTGTGATGGAGTAATTAATAATAATCATACTTACGTTTTAGTACAGAATACATTAAAACAAGATATACCACAATTTAAAAACAATGAAACCTATAATGCGATGGTTGTTATAAATTTTAAACATGTATATTTCCATATTCCACCCTAAAGCAAGTCAGAGAAAATGTCGCTATATAATTAAGTGTACACTCCAGGCAAACTTACTGTTTATTTGTGGAAAATGGAAACGCATTCTGTATGGGAGATTGAAATATTTAAAATTGTGCTGAAATATCAGTGGGTATAAGTGGTCTTCTTGGAATATAAACTAATTCTCCCTTAAGACTTTCCAATTAAATCTGACTTTGGTCAAATAAAAGAATATAAGTTTATTATAATTATCTTGTGCTTTAAGACTTTCAATGTCGAAAGGAATGTGAGCACAAATCTTTGAATCAGTGATATCTATTGAATACAGTGCATTTCTTGTGTCTCAAAGCTACATAAAGCATTCATGTTAGTAATAAAACAAGTTCTAAATTACTTAGTTGTAAGAATGTCTCACTCGTGAAGTCATGGGTAGTCTATTTTGCCATTATAATACCTTTACTTGGCAATCTAGTATTTTAATACTTCTCCAAAATTCTTTGGAATGGTGAAATAATCTAGGTATTTTTAACGGCTCATTACATAACCAGTGTAGAAGTAAAAGTAAATGTTAGTTACCACTAATCAGTTAATATAAGGTCTGGTAGAAACCAAGTTCTAGCGTAACTAATAATGGTAGATATGATTTCTTAAAATCACAACTGTTTTAAAGGTTCTTTAACTGGCCTTAAATCAACTGCCACATAGGTTGCAAAGCAATCGTTTTCATCTTTCAATGAAACAGTAGAAAATTTTAGGTAAAAATTTGTGTAATCAGTTCGCGTCTGGTTTGAAAGTGTATAACATTTTGATAACTGTTCTGTACAGTCATTGATTAAATTTACGAACCATATACACCCATTCCTTCCAATTGACGCAAAATTAGTGTCGGCTAATTTTATTGTGGTTTAATAATATTGTAATACCAGCTATAAGAAAACAGAGGCAGATTTAACTATCGCACAGGTCAAAATTTTGAAACATTTTATCTTGACCAATAGTGTCGTCAACTTTCCAAGATGTTTTAGTTCCTAAAACACGTCTTTTTACGTTAAAAGTTTATTTATGGCTTTAAATTTTAAGGTTTTTGTGAGAACGAAAAACAAATTTATCTAAATGTTTACAACAATATACTAGCAAGTGAGAGTTTACGTGGTACGTTGCAAAAGGTAGTTCATCTTACTAAGATCTCGGAAACAGCACTAAAGAGAACACTGAAGCAAGGAAAATCTAAAAGAAAAAAAACGTTCAGATTATCAAACACCAACAGATTTTGACACCACCTCTCATAATAACGATTACAGCTTTAATATACGACATGTACAACAGAAATCAAATCCTTCTGTGAAAATTTACCAAGGACTTTTGAGAATGGAAATGCTTATGCTTTTGCCAGGCACCATAAAAAGATAGTTATTGTAAAGGGTTTCAAATTTAAGATAGTAGATAAACGAGCGGCCATTATGGAGTCCTCAAGAATTGTAAAATGGCGTCTAGAATACTTAGAAGCCGTACAAAAGTATCGCACAGAAACTCGTCCAATATGTTATCTCGACGAGAAGTAGTCGATATCCATGATAGTGCTTGCTAGAAAAGGATGGACTGATAGTACAAAGAAATGTAACGTTAGTATAATGTCGAACGAAGGTAAAAGTTTACTAATACTACATTGTGGTTCTAAAAAGGTTGAGTTAAAAAATTCTCGGACTGTGTGGAAAAAACTTGTCTATTATTCACTACTACATAAATATGCAGTCAGAAGCAAGGTTTGAAAACGTCTCTTTTACCAAATTGGGAACCTAACAGTGTTATCTCTTAAATAATTCACTATACCATTCAAGGGCTGTAAAAATAAATCTCAATACTTCTAGTACCAAATCCCAAATCAAGAATTTCTTATTGAAATTGATCTATACTTTGAGGAACGTTAAATGAGTTAAGATGTTTTAAAAGTAGAGTTTGTAAAATAGTACGTAATTGACAATATAAATGAAAAATTTTAACATGTGATTTTAAGATTGCCCCCTCTATTGCTATATATTTAACCCAAATGAGCTAATTTGGGGTCAATTAAAAAAGAGAGTACGAGAGTACTTCCCTAAGCTTAGTAATTAAGTGGTTGATTTCTTAAAATATTATGGCTAAAGACCAGCAGAAAGCAATTCAGAATGGTATGAAAATAGAAACCACTTATTTGGAAGTTGGTCGTTTTCACTTGGACACTAATTTTCTAAAAAATTCAAATAGTGCTAGTGATAGTAGCGATGAATAATACTTTTCTATGAGCTAGACGATCAACAATCTGGATAATGAATAAAATGACAAAACGAATACATTTATTAACAGTAAATATCTAACAGCCTGTTATAGCCAGGAAATTAAAGTTCTCCAAGAAAACCGGAAGCGGTAGTTTTTTGTGTTCTTTTGATATAAATAATATTATTTTTATTTCAGATTAATGACAATTCGTTTGTGACGTACCAAGCACCACAATACTTATTTGTGTGTATGTAACGTGTCACTTTGGCACCCTTCAGTACAGTAGCGGTACTTTGAACTGTTTATTACGGTACGATCTCGAGCGCCAGTTCCTGTTTTAAAGTGTGGGAACCACTTTATTCTATCAGCGGTATGATAGGAGCTAGAACAACTCAGTGAAGATACGGAATGTCCAGGCTGTCTGTGTGTATGGTTGTTGGTTGTGCAGTAATGGACAATTTCACCTTACCTGCCGAAAATGATTCTCGATGTGCAAACAGATTTACTTACACATACTTTTGCTTTAAATAAAAGGCAGAATTTCAACTGTACTTACTTTATTTATTTAAGACTGCTTCACAAATTAAAAAAAAAATATGTACACAATAGTTATGTTATAATGCAACGTAAATATTAACCTACATTACAAGTAAGCAACCAAGGAAAACCAAGTAAGAGGTTATGTAATGCAAAAGCGGTGATCAGTTATATCAAGCACAGCTATGTTACGGAAACTACTACTACGGTATTAGTATTGTTTATACAAGCGTCTACAAAAGCAGGCAAGCGGTGATTCGAAATAAAGCATAGTTACGGCAGCTACTATTACTGGTATTAACAGCAAGCGGTTAATGATTCTAGTCACTAATGTTTAAAGCGGTATTACGGTAGGAGGTCGGTGCAGCAGGTATTTTCAGTGATAAGCAGTTACGAAGTGCAAGCAAGACACAAGTGCATGAGGTTAGTCCAGGGACAGGCGGTATATTTGACTATCAATTCGCGAGCGTGCTATATCTTTAGACTCGCTCCTAATGTCCTTTGTTAGGGTCTCTTGACTACGTTTACTAAACACGGACATTGGACGGACGGATCATGCATTTACCTCACGGAGCACCTAGTGAGATTCTTTCCACAGATCGAGGATTAAAACCTTCACTTGTGCCACTTCGCGTGCACCTGATGAAATCCTTTCCACAGATCGAAGATTAAATGTTCTATCGTTACGCCAATAAATAAATAGAAATGATAACCGAATATTGCCGGTACTCGTCTAACTATACAGCACAGAAGTTCAGTTTTACTAACTCGGGCTTTAATTGTAACCTCTCCCTTAAACTTTTAAACCAGAGATATACGTGAGTGACTGGAGATATTCAAGGTTAACTTTCGTTAGTTACTGGTAGATTAGCGTGATAGTTTGTCAAATCAACTTCAAGCTTACTTTCTGTGCAATTTCGTTTTTACTAAATACGAATGTTGGATGGAATAGATCATGCATTACCTCCCGGAGCATCTAGTGAGATTATTTCCACAGATCGAGGATTAGAAACCTCACTTGTACCACTTCGCGTGCACCTGATGAAATCTTTTCCACAGATCGAGGCTTAAGGGTTTCACCGGTACTAATTCAACTACGACTGATATGGTATTCCTTCTACAGATCGAGGATTAAAAGTCATATCTTTACGCCAATACTAAATAAAAATGTCAACCGATAATTCCGATGCTCGTCGTTTAATGGATAATCCAACTTTTCAATGAATCGCGAAATTTTCCGAATATCTCTGACTTATTCGGAAAACATGCACCTCACACAAAATAATGCAATGGTAAATTCGAGCACAAACGGTAAAATGATGAAAATACAAATAAAAACAGTAAAACAGTCAAAATTATTCATACCACTACCTGGTTGCGGAGTGCACTGGAGATTGGGAACTGAGTGCTTCTAACTTGAGCTCTCACCGGAGAACAAGTGATTCTTTTAAGCCGTGTCCGTAGTTTTATTCCCAACGGATGACACGAAAAGTCACGTGACTTACTGCGCAAGCAACGGAATCGCGGTTGATGTAGAGGGGCAAAATTCTTTAAGCAAACTTAGCGTAATACGTTTAAACAAATTCCCTGCGTTATTTAATATAAACAAATGTTTATAAAATATATTAAGGCTGGAAATCGTCCTCTCATAATTTTAAAACTGTATTTCCGAAAACAAATAATTTCAAACGGCCATGTACTAATATTTAAAATAAATCAACTAATAACTTATCCGGTGTAAATTATTAAACAAATAGAAACAAAATTCTCTGCCATAAATAAATGATTTCAACTGGCTTTGCCTCAAACTACAATTTGGAGGTTATTAAAGAACATAAATTATAAGCCCTACAAAATTCATGTTCTCTACGCCCTGATGATAATAATAGGCGCTTAACTTTTTGCAACTGGTTACTCGATGAAACTTATGAGGATAGAAATTTTCTAGATAAAGTAATTTGGAACGATGAATGTAATTTTTCAAATTTAGGAATATTTAATCGTAACAATATACACATTTGGTCAATTGAAAATCCAAGTCAAAACAGGGAAATTACACTGGTTTGGATTTAATTTGTGGATATGTTTATGGAATACTGGGACGGTACATTTATGATGAAACTCTAAATGCAAAGTATCTCCAGTTTTTAAGAGGGCTGCTACTCGATTAACTTTCCAATATTCGACTAAATCAATTACAAAACATAAAACAGGACTACGCACCAATCCATAATGGCCAGCCCGATCACAGGATTTAAGTCTATTGGACTATTTTCTATGGAGAACAATTGAGAATGTTGTTCTCAAGTAACAATATAAAAATGTACATAAACTGGAGAACAGTCTTATAGCGACCTGCCAAAGCATTCCTCGTCGCACTATTCAATGAGCCATAAATAGCACCACAAATAGAGCTAAGCTATATATTCAACAAAATGGATTTCCATTTAAGCATTTGTTGTAGAACTATTGTTGTTGTAGTATTGTTTATTGGTAAAATAGTTTTGTTATTTTGTTGTTTTTTATTTTGTATAATATAATAATAATATAATAATAATAACAATATAATAATAACATTTATTTCATACATACATTACAGTGTTGTGTAATTTTACATTCATACATTTAGATTTTACTTATAGTTAAATAAGGGAAGAACACTTTACGTAAAGTTATATAATTGACAAAAAAAAAAAAGAAAAAACAAAGAAAATTTATCTGTTATATATTGTTAGATAGTTTAAAAATATAAATACCTAAGAACAGCTTTTTTATTTAAAATTTCTGCTTTACTTATAACCGTAATGTAGTCATATCACACATTTTTGAAATCACAAAAAAATCCAATGATGTAGAAATCCAATATGGCATCCATAAGAAATAGAAAATTTAACGATGACTTAAAGGAGGCGAAACATCGTATTGAAAGTTTATAAACACCATCATGTTGAGCAGGAGAAGTTACTGTAAGAAAACGTTTTCAGTTTTTTTATTGCTTTTCAAATAAATTTAATAAGAAATAAAAACAAAAATGTGGAATTTAAGTTCTTTTCAAAAATGCGCAACTTTACCAAATATAAATCCACCTTCTATCGCTTAAAATAAGCGAGATCAACATGGTTGCCCCTGAATTTAAATCACCTTCTATATTAATATGCAACATTTGAAAATAAACCTTAATAACTCATCTGTCTCTCATGATCATAAAACCTTAATGGTCTTTGTGATGCATCTAATTTTTTTTGCAATTTTTGTGGGGCTAAATATTGTTCAGTGTATTGTATTTTAGAATGTAATCATTTAGCTTATCAAATATATAAGAAAAAGAAAGAACTGGACATTCCTTAGAATTTTACGATTAGTCATCATGAACAATGTCTGCATGAGACATCTTTAAGTTAGCTCCTCCAGTTCTGGCCATGGCCCAAAGGCTATTAAACTAATCCTATGCTCGAACATTGGAACATGGCTCTATGGGCTTAATATAAATTTAAATGCACCCTGCATAATTTACATGTAGATTCGTTGTGGGTCCTACACAACAGAGCAGACACTCTACCAGACAGATGTTCCAATTACGGTTCGTAAATCAACGTTTGACATTAGTCAATACGCAGGAGAGGGTTGAAACACTCATAGCGTGATGCATGTGACAATTATATTCGGATCAGGCGAACAAGTCGACAGCAGTTTCCCGTGCTGTCATCGGTTGCGCCTCTTCGCTGATTGTTTACCTTTATGCGAATGTGTTTTAGAAAATAGGTCAATTAATGAGCCTATTAATTTAAAATCGAGATACAATTTTTTATTATTAACATACTCGTATGTATTTACTAATTGAATTTATTCTATTCACGCTAATTCTTGGACCGAGATATTTCCACGTAAACTTATTTTAAAATGTAATTTAATAAACTTTTTAAAAATTCTAAATCACTGTGATTTAGTTTTCAATGCCCAAATTTACAGGGCAGATTCAAGGGTGAAATTAAGGAAAAAATTTCATATAAACTTATCCTTTAAATATTCATTTGCAGAGTTACACGATAGTTGAAGATTTTCTTTCGTTTTTTACTTTCTTGTACCTAATATAGGAAGTATATACAGTGTGGAAATTAAGTAACGCATAAATTCAGTAATTCCGTTGATATTAATTGTTTGGAAAAAATCTCGAAGTGGTATAGCGATTTAAACTTCGGCAAATATTTTCAGTCTAATTTCAGTTTCTTATATCATTTATTTTTTAAGTTATGACGTCATCGACTTTTTTTTAAATGACAACCTATATTTTTTATTATTGATTTTGGTAGTAGATTTTATTCTGGTTCCGACCGTATAAAATTTTCAATATGTTGTTATTTGAAAAAATCGAGAAAAACAGTCTTAAAGTTCAAATAATAAAAATTTATTAAATTGGGTAAATTTATCTAGTTGCCTAAGTTTGACGGAATGTTATCGACGGCACATTCGTTTTTATTTTGAAATTATACAAATAGTTGAAAAATCGAACTAGAAATTTATTATCTGCTCAATTCAAAGTTAGTAATAACGATAACTTCGTGAGGCAAGCATTAGTATAAAAAAGAAACTAAATTGCTTAACCAGAAAAAAAATCTAACAATATCATCAAACACAAAAATTAGTACAGAAATAATAGTTGTTAAATTACATTTACACTAAATGTTCAAATTGACGACCCTGTACCATTTGACAATACCCAAGACGATTATAAAATTCATTTCTCACATTCTGAATAGTTTGAGGCATATTAACCTAATCTCATGTTGAATTCTTTGCCTGAGATCGTCTAAATTATTGGGTCGATTGTTGTACACTTTACTTTTTAAGTACCCCCATAAAAAAGAAGTCTAATGGCGTTAGATCAGGAGACCTAGGCGGCCATTCTATCTGACCACTTCTCCCTATCCATCTTGCTGGGAGAACTTGGTCCAAGTATCGTCGCACAATAATTTCGTAATGAGGCGGAGCACCATCTTGTTGTAACCAAATGGTATTATTTGGTAGGTCAGGGTTATTTGCATTGGGGAATAATGCAGCTAATGCAACATCAATTCCAACTGTAAAAATTGCAGGTATCTATCTTCAGCCAAATTGTTTTCAAAAAAGAGTGGACCTATAATTCTGTCACCAATAATTCCTGCCCAAACATAACTTTCTGACGATATTAGGTATGACTTTCCTGCATCCAATGGGGATTGTCCCTAGCCCAATATCTACCATTATGTCTATTGACATGGCCATTTAAACAAAATGTTGCTTCATCCGAAAATAAAACACACTGGAAAAACATTGGGTCGCGGTTGCAAATTTCCATCATTTGTTCGCAAAACTCTTGCCTACGATCAAAGTCATCTTCTGTCAACTCATGAACCAAGTGCCCCTTATATGGGTGGAATTTTTGAACTTTCAAAAGTTTTAGAACTGTAGTGTGGCTTATATTGTGGTTCAAAGCAATGCTTCTACTAGTTGAATGTGGATTGTTTTCAATTTCTAGTAGCACATCAAGTTGTGCATCTTCATTTAATGTCGCCGGACGTCCAGTTTTTGGAATATTCTTTACAACGCCATGTTCCCGAAATTTGTCTTCAATCCTACTAATTGTTGATTGATTTATGGGCTGATCCGGGTATTTTTCTCTAAAAAAATGACACACTTCTTGATGTATTCTAGCTCTGTCGCCATAACCAATCATTATTAACACTTCAATTCTCTGTTTGTCGCTCAACTGTACCATTCTTATTAATAAAATAGTTTTTCTAATTTAGAAAAAGCAAAATAATAACACTTATTCTATTGTGACATTTACAAATTATTTAAATCTGACAGCCGTAACTAATGTGATACACCGGCAACTAGATAAATTTACCCAATTTAATAAATTTTTTATTATTTGAACTTTAAGACTGTTTTTCTCGATTTTTTCAAATAATAACATATCAAAAATTTTATACGGTCGGAACCAGAATAAAATCTGCTACCAAAATCGATAATAAAAAAATATAGGTTGTCATTTAAAAAAAAAGTCGATGACGTCATAACTTAAAAAATAAATGATATAAGAAACTGAAATTAGACTGAAAATATTTGCAGAAGTTTAAATCGCTATACCCCTTCGAGATTTTTTCCAAACAATTAATATCAACGGAATTACTGAATTTATGCGTTACTTAATTTCCACACTGTATAGTAATCGTAATTTTTTTTCGACCTCGAGATTTTGATTAATATATACGTTTTGAACCGTCCTGAATCCATTCTGACTATTTTCCGAATG
Organism: Rhamnusium bicolor; assembly: GCA_029963845.1. NCBI lineage: Eukaryota > Metazoa > Arthropoda > Insecta > Coleoptera > Cerambycidae > Rhamnusium > Rhamnusium bicolor. The sequence continues at coordinate 43,348 of JANEYF010005514.1, forward strand.
AATGTTGGTTGGCGTGTGTGTGTGTATCTTTACTACAACAACTTTTAGACTAAAGAAACGAAACGTCGAAGATTTACGAAATTAGTTCTAAGGACTGTAATCAAAAGTACGTTGGACAAACTACACGATTAATTCAAACTAGATTCAAAGAGCATGTGGCCGATCTCAAATATGGTAAAACAGATAAGTCTAGTGTTGCCTAACATGCGTTTGAGAACAACCATAAAATATATAAAAGCAATTTAAGATTAATTAAGAATGTAACAAATACTAGACATCTGGATACATTTGAAATCACAAAGTGTAAACATAGTATGAATAATGACAAAGGGCCTATTCCAAATCGCCCACTTTATTGGTTAGTGGGTCACGGTTCACCGAACCGTGACAATAGTTTAGGTATAAATAGGGTACATTGGTTAGTTTTAATCATCTCCAGATGATGTCAACTTGGTTGGCGAATCATCCGTCGAGTGCAGTGTATAGTGTTTTGGTGTTTTGTGGAAAACTACATCAGTGTTATCTTCACATCAAAGGTTCCAACCCACTCCAGGACAAAAAAGTAATATTAATTTTTTAACTCCCCTTGTCTGAGTAAGGATTATTTTAGGACATACCTAAGTTCATATGATTTATTTTTCTTAGTTTCAGGCCCTGAATCGATGCGGGATTAAAAACTGAATCAATCTGTAGTATTTTCACCACATTTTGTTTACCAAAATTCGTATTGAATACATTTTAATACAAACGACCTATTATTCATATTTAGGTCTTATAGTATTATCGTTGATAATATTTAATACCATTTTAGCAAAAAGTACAGTTTGCATTAGTAACGAGTATTTAAGTCGTATATAATACCATGTTATACTTTTGTTTTTGGCGTTTAAAACGTAATTTATTATTACGGCGGAGTTCCTTAAAGGATGTATGGATATGACGTATAATTTATATTTATAGCACCTAAAAATTTCACGAGACGAGAAACTTCTCAGTAAAATAAATGTTAAAATATACAATTTTATTTTCAATTTATCTAAAGTAGAATTTATTTGATAAAAAACAAGATCCTTTAAAGTAATTAATATTTATCACAATATCCATATCCTCATTTCTTTCAAATGATCGAAGAGAAAAGTTTAATTTTCAATTTAATTGTTAAAATTTTATGAGAAAGATAATATGTTCTAAAATAAATTATTTGATAAAAAAACAGGATCCTTTAAAATAACTAATGTTTATCAGAATATCCATATCCTCATTTCTTTCAAATGATACAGAAAGGATAAAAGTTTAATTTTACACATGTTAATTATTAAAAATTTTATGAGAAAGATATGTTTTCTCTTGACGTATCTCTTAATCAGCAAGGCATCTTGACTTTAGATAATTTAAAAATACCCTCGGAAATCAATTAACACTACGTATACCCTTTATGCATAAGCATTATCGGTTACTTTCATCACGACTTTTAATGTAATTATTTGTATTGGGTTATATGTAAAAGGCTCTAGCGTTCCCGTGACCTCTCAACCTCACTGGAGTCATACGGAATAATAACTACAGCGGCTCTCCACATTCCTCATGGTTAGTGGCTGTGTATCCCAGAATCATGTACCCTATGCGGATAAAGTGAACCAAAATTAATTGCCTTCTGTATTTGTTCTGCCAACCACTCAGTTGATCTTTAGAGGCCGTTATGGACATCAAATCCGAGAAGAGTATAGGCTTCATCCATCAGAGTATACCGATTATTATCCTAATAATCGGTACACTCGGACGAATGAAGCCTATACAGTCAAGATGCTCATCTGACCATCTTGACTGAGAGTAGCCTGGGAACAGCATTTGGACAGTGTATCGGAGATCGAGGTATTTGGTCAGTTTTTCCGGTACGTGTCGAGAACTCGATGACATACCTCGCTTTAGTTTGATGGGTTGATTATGTTAGGCTTATTGACTTCGATTCACGAGACATACATAAAGTAACTGCATGAACGATTTCGGCGTCTGAAGTAGGACCTGCAATTGATATCAGGAACTTCTACATACCACAGGGTGGACCAAAGCGACACCATACTGATATGCCACAATGAATCCCCGTCTCCAACATAAGCCCGACTGACTTTACAAAGCCGAATGTCAGTCAACTTTGTCGATAAATCCAGTGTTTCTATGTTGTTATACTCGTAGAAACCATCGTACATGCTTTTATCGACATATTGCCGGAATAGGTTCCCTGTTCCATAACTTTGATTCGTGCTTTTAAATGACTCGACTGAAGCTCAGTACTGATCCTACATCAGAACCTCGCCTGGTAAAGTGTATCTTTGGCTCTTTTTGCTGCCCTTAACAATCCTGCTCTCACTTCTGCAGTTCCATGATGTTTTAGTGAATCTAAGCTCCTAAGGCTGCTGCATGCTCTCTAGAGTGACGCAACTATTCATGCATCTCAGTAATGGTGCAGGAGCAAGTGATGGATATAATCGAATGATTTCAATAATCGGAAAGTCGATATTCGAATATTTCAATAATCGAATGATCATTTGAATAATCATTCAAAAGTTTGTAGGGCGATATATTAGCCGCGAACCGAGACCGATGCGCAATGGTGAGGTTCGACTAGGATCGAAAGATTTATTTTTTATTTTCCTTTAGAGAGTCACCTGATTCACTCACTTTAATGCATACACCTTTTTTTTCATTTGTTGCCGATAATTTGTTATTTTATTATTACTAAAATGTTGTGTTTTAGAATTCTCCTTTATTTTTGTATTTTTATATTTTTATTAATTTTATTTATAAATTCATAATATAATGTATTTTTATTTTGCGAGTCGTTAGTTAGTTATGTTTTTCATTCCTGCATCCTAACCTATATCTATCCTAATTCTATGAAATCAACCGTCGTTGAGTCGCTGTGTTCCCTCAGAAGTGTTGGAGCCGTCTGTAAACCAAAAACAGTCTGCCCTCAGTAGGTCGGTTTTATTCCGATCCCACTCATCTCTTTCCGGAAAAAGGATATCGAAGGTCAGATTGGCGTAAATTCGTATGCTGTGACTCTCTATGTCATCCAGCAACTTGTTTCGCTCCATGATACTAGTCTGCGGCATATTAATGGCCGCTTGTTGCAGTCTATATGTTGCCCACCTGACCTCTCTCACTCCAAATATATATGAAGAGGAGGTAAGCCTAGAAGGATTTCCATTGCAGCTGACAGTGTGGTGCTAATTGCCCCCATTACGGTCAACCATACTAATCTCGGGAATCCAGAGAATTTTTGCTTTGGCCGTCCATTGTGATCCTTTCGGCCACCAAACGATAGAACCGTATTTTATCATTGGTTTGATGACTGTAACATAGATCCAGTAATTTTGTTGGGGACCCATGCCCTAGGATATATCACAATGCCCTAGGATTTACCACAAATACGACGACATGCCCATAAGGACAGTTTTGCTTTGTGGATTACCTTTTCCAGATGGGAGTTCCAATTAAGTGATTTATCTAGAGTGATTCCTAGTATTTCACATCCTCTGCAAATGGAATAGTTTAACCCATCAAGGAGAGCGGTCTTAAGTCCTCCAGCCTCCTTTTCCGGGTGAATGGTACTATTACTGATTTTTGAGAGTTCACAAACATCTGCTCCCTGTCACACCAGTTACCCACTGCATCCAGTGTCTCTTGAAGGGTATTAGATATTACTCTCTCAGAGTTTCCTCTAACTAGTATGACTAGATCATCTCCATATGCTAGAACCTCAACCTCTCACAGTGTGAGAATAGCTAGTAAGTCGTCTACAAGAAGTGACCACAAAAGGGGGGAAAGAATCCCACCCTGCGGGCATCCTCTTGTGGCTTTAAAGCTGACTGTTTCTCCCTGTAGAGACGTCGTTATAGTTCTGTTTGATAGCATTGCACGAATCCAGTCTCCTATAGTCTGCTCAATTCCTCTGGTGCATATAAGGAGTCGGACAGTGCATTGCTAAATGCTCCCTCAATGTCGAGAAAAGGTTCCACCGCAATTTTCTTCATTTGAAGGGATTTGGTGATCTTCTCGACTAGGTTGTTGAATACTAGTTCTGTTGATGTTCCTGTCTGATAGGCATACTGATGGGTATTGAGGAGGTGATGGTTCAGGATGTTCCCCCTGATACATCTGTCCAGCACCTTCTCCAGGTTTTTCAATAGAAAAGATGTCAGGCTAATTGGTCTAAGCGATTTAGGGATTTGTTCTTTCCTACCCATTTTTGGTATATATACTACCTTAACCGCCGACCAACTGGATGGGATATAGTTTCATACCAGACTAGCTCTGAATAATTTAATGAGGAATGGGAGCAATTTTCCAGTCCATTTTGTAGTAGAGCTGGAAAAACTCCGTCCTCTTTTTCCTGGCGATTTGAATGGTTAGAAGGATTTGATGGCCCACTATATTGTCGGTAGTGTGATAACCTTTTTAGCTTTCAGCCAGTGATTTTTATCAGGTCGTTTTAATTACATGGTGCGCGACGTCCATATTTATCGAATTCACGGTTTATAAGTCGACATAAACGAATAACGAAAATAAAAGGAATGGATTTCTTAATTAATTTAATGTTTTCATACTAATAATCATCGACTTTACCAACAACTGATTCGCATACGAAACTAATTGTAAAACATAATAAATATAGGCACATTTTTTCATAACAGTTGTATATTCACAGATTTGTATGAATTTTATTACGTTACCTTATTTGCAAATGGCATATAAAATATGTTAACCTAATGTCACTGCATCGTCATAAGTGTAAGAAACCTGTTACGTTTATCATCCGAATTTTTTCGTTTTGTACCTCAAGCTCGGTATCCAACAGCATAATATAAGTGTGTAACTGTATATGTATATCCCACATTTATCTAAATGCCTTGCGCGATAACAATGATTCTTTCTATCTAAATAAATAGAGATTTGAAGCCATACGAATGGAAATAAAGCGAATTAGGTCGACGATTCTTTGAATAGAACATAAATTTTTGGATCAGTCACAAATAGATAGTAAACAAATATCTTATTATCCTAAAACGGTTTTTATCAGTAAATTTTATTTCGACCCTCTTAAATTTATATTCATCTGAGTATGCATTTACGTATGCATTTTCTTTGGAAATTATTGTAAAACATTTTTCCCTACATTTTATTATGTGACGTGATAAGTTTTGCTGAACATACTTTTTATTTATTATCATAATTGAAGAAACAGGTACTGACACAGAAACAATTGAGATAAAAAGTTGTGACATAAAGTATAGATAATAGTATGGAAGGCTTATCATTTAATACCTAAATAATATTTCTTAAATTTTACTAGTTTGCTAGACTATGTTTATGGCCGGTCTATTTGTAGTGTACATGCATTGCTCATTCCTGAATGGGATAATTTCATTGATCTGAGATGAAAATGTAATTTTTTTTGTATTTTCTAAGAAATATATTATATAGCACTATAAAATAGTTATTTCAATTTAAAATGTTTCATAATTACGTCACTAAGCGAAAATTAGGGAAATCACCAAACATTTTTTGGACACTGGCAAGATGCTACCATTCTATTATTCTGTTGTGATTTTTGTTTAACATTTTTGTTTGTGTATTTTTTTTAAAACATTCTAAAAGCACACAAATATGGAAAAAAATATGTAAAAGATAGAGCAGATAATTTATCTGCCATATTTTTACAGTAATAAACAAACGAAAAATGAGGTTAATAATGTCAAATCTGACACAATATTATGATATTGTGTCAATAATCTGCAATTGTATGCAATTGCAGATTATTGGGGTGTTCATCAGTGTTAATTCGGACAGATTCAAACAAATTTGTCTCTTTTCAACTTAGTTAAATCGCTCTCCGTCTCTCTCTTCTCTTAGATGAAACTTGCTAAAATCAACATTAATAAATAAACCTTTTATTCTTACCTTAAAAATAACTACATTTGACGCTCTATTTGAATCTGCGTTTAGTGACGTCACAAAAGTTTTTCTTATTCAGTTTAAATGAAAAGAAATAAAATAAAGAAAAGACACGTGTCTCATATTGTTATCTCTAATTTTCGGTTTTCAATTAAAAAAAAAAAAAATGGGAAAATATCCCATTCTTGCATAAAAGAGTCAGTGACCAATTTGAGAGTGTAGAAAATAAAAACATTTGTGAATACGTACCAATTAATAATTACAATAGCTGCTAATTTATTAAATTTGTAAGTAATAATCTAATTCCTTACGGTTTGTTCTAAAAAAACATATTGACCAACACTAGACGTATGTGTTCTTTATTTGAGATGAACTATATTACGAATCTGAATTGATTGTCTCCTTTTTTTATTACAGTTCCCTCAAATTGTTATTGTTGCACATAGTATATAAGTATAGGAGAATGGTGAAGTATATTTGTGCGTCCGGTGGAGATGATATAATTTTATGATTATAATTTTATACAGAAATACCTGTGACTGATATTCACGTCTGTGCTTAAGACTGGACATTGAATGTCTATTTAGCAATTCTTGTTGTGGAAAACCGATAGGCGAGTATACTCAAATTTGAAGTTAAGTAATTTAAGTAATCTACGCTGACCGGATTTCAAATTTTCAGTATGGATACCACACAATTGCAGCACATTCAAGTTTGGATCTAACGAAACAACAAGTGAGAACGCGTGAACAGTATAAGTGGGTGAACAGTATGAGGACCTGAACGACTAACCCCCGTCTCCAATTCTGATATGTGCATTAGTTAAGCGTGCGCTACGCGCACACTTGGCGCGTCGCAAGGCATCCTCCTCTGTCGCAACAAAAATTTGTGTATTATTGGCCGCCACGCCGTTACGATGCGTCGGATCGAATTCGGTCATAAGACTTATTTGCGTCGTTCGCGACGTATAACGACACGCCGCGCGCGAATTTGCCGAAAAGGCGTTTTCCAAAATTAGCCCCCCACCCCGACCCCCAGCCCCCCTCCAATTTTTTGCGAAAACCTCCCGTCGAACGACGCCCCCCCCACGGAAGCGCGTTCCTTCATCTGCATATTTACTATTTTTTTCGGACGATCGAAAATTTTCGGCGCGCCGACGGCCGTCGCGCCGTAACGACGCGTCGGATCGAATTCGGTCATCCGACTTTTTCGCGTCGTTTGCGACGTAGAACGACATGCCGCCCGCGAATTTGCCGAAAAGGCGTTTTCCAAAATTAGCCCCCCTCCCGGACCCCCAACACCCCCTCGATTTCTTTCCGGAAACCTCTCGCGCAACGACGGCCCCCCACGGAAGCGCCATCCTTGCATATGCATATTTGGTATTTTTCCTGACCGTTTAAAAAAAGAACGCGAAAAAGCGATCGATTTGATCCGCCTACAGTCGGATCGAATTCGGTCATAAGACTTTTTTGCGTCTTTCGCAATGTAGAATGGCACGCCGTCCACAATGTTTCCGAAAAAGGCGTTTTCCGAAAGTAGTCCCCCCTTCCCGACCCCCCACCCCCCTCGAATTTTTGTACGGAAACCTCTCCTCGAATAATACCTGCCCACGGGAGCGCGCTCCTTAATCTGTCGACAAAGTATTTTTTTTCGGACGACCCCCCTCCAATTTTTTTCTCGTAAACATCTCCTCGAATAATACCCGCCCACGGAAGAACTGTCCTTAATCTGCCGACGAAGTATTTTTTTCGGCCGATAGAAAATTTTCGGAGCGTCGAAGACCGCCACGCCGTTACGACGCGTCGGATCGAATTTGGTCATAAGACTTTTTGCGTCGGTCGCGACGTAGAACGACACTCCGTACGCGATTTTGCCGAAAAAGCAATTTGTGGAAGTAGCCCCCCACTCCCACGACCCCCCACCCCCCCTCCAATTTTTTGACGTAAACCTCTCCTCGAATAATATCCGCCCACGGGAGCGCTGTCCTTAATCTGCCGACAAAGTCACGGGGTCAAAACGGGGCTCGGAGGCTCGGTGTAGGCTACTCTTGTTGCTCATTGGGCGGCAAGGGGGGGATTTTTCCGGGGCTTATATCTCGGCGACGGGAAGAGCTATCGAAGCGATCTCGATGGCGTTGTACTCGTCTAGTGGTCCCATACGTGCAAGGGGGCGACCAGTTTTTCGAAAAAACAATTATTTCAAAATTCACCCCCCACCCCCGCGAAAACGGGTGGACAAACCATCTATGTTTATAAGGGCAAAATGTGCCAAAAAGCACCCCTTTTTACGTAAAAAATTCGGCGCGCCCGCAAGAGCTGTTTGAATCCAGCTCGTGTTCTTCGTTAGCGGTATATAAAATAATTATAAAGAATTTTTACGGTATTCATATCCGCAAAGTCACGACTACAGCGGACTATAAATCCATAAGTTTTGTATGCCTCAGATACAATATGATTTACGAACAAGCGTTTACTATCAAAAGTTACAACAAGATCACGAAAGTTATTAGGGCGCTCTAAAATCACATCTTTCAGTTTATATTCAAAAACAAAAGGAACCGATTTTAACGTATAAGACATTACATTGCATTTTTGAGGATTGAGGGGTAAGTTGATTAACTGACACCAGTTCGAAATTTTATCTAAGTTGTATTGGATAAGTTCACAGTCGCTCATGCTTCGAACTACACCAAATATTTTTAAGTCATCCGCATAAAGAAGATAATTGACATTTAATTGATCAACAATGTCATTGATGAATATGTTAAATAACAGTGGTCAAAGTACAGATTTCTACGGAACTCCTGATGGTGCAAGGTGCTCGACAAACATGAACCCATTGAAAACTACATATTGCTTTCAATTGGATAAGTAAGATGCAAGAAGCGTTAGTAGTGAGGCAGAAAATCCAAATATTATTAACCAAACAGCTTATTAAGTAGTATCCCATGATCGAGTCTGACGAGTGCCTTGGAGAAATCTGTGTAAATAACGTCATGTCAGTTTGAGCATGCCTATCTATTGAATTAGCAATGAATTGCGTGATATACACTAGATTGGTTGTGGTGGATCGACCTTTCACGAAACCGTGTTGGTAAGGTGAGAGTCTATTACTAATGAGGCGGTAAATATTACTATGCGGTAAAAATTCAAAAGCTTTGCAAAAATTACACAGTATGGAGATTGGATGAAAATTTGTGATAACGAGCCTGTCACATTTTTTATATACTGGACAAATTTTGGAATATTTCCAATTTTCAAGAAAGATACAAGTTTTCAGGCACAGATTGAACAAAATTTTAATTGGTGAAGCCAGAATGCAGGCACAGTTCCTTGGGATAAAAGCAGGTACTGCATCCGAACCAGTTGTGATTTTGTTTCAATACGACAAGAACTTCATTTTCGTCAAATTCACGAATATGGAAAAACTACTTTGAACTAGACAAAGACTTTCCATTGTTCAAGGATGCATCACGTATAGAAGTAAAAGATTTACTAAAAAAATTGTCATAAGAGTTTAAAATATCTTTAGGGTTATCAAGCAATTGATCTTCATAATACATATTATTAGATGTGATAGTAGATCCTTTTTTATTTCTTATAAAAGCCCAGAATTTATATGGATGATGCTTAATGCTACTTTCAGCTGAATGAATATAGTTTTTGTATGAGATATCAATATCTGATTTTATTGTAGCTCTAAGATTTTTGAAGTCGTCGAGGGCAGTTAGGTCATTATTTCTATGTTGACGTAAGAGTTTAGCTTTAGTTTTGATATTTTTTATAATTTCATAAGTAAACCATGGGGGTATTGTTTCTTATGATTTGAAGTAAATTTAGGTGCACAAAGATTAAAAGTGCTGTATAGTTTACCGCACCGTGGTACTAGCATAATCAACATTATTAGAAGTAGGCAAAAAACTCCAGTCAATATTAGGAATTGACACATATAACAGTAAAAAATGTGCTTTTCTAAAGTTGTAGCATTAATTATAGTTCATACAAAAGTTCTGCTTTAAATTAACACTAGTACTAAATTTAAAAGGAATTTATAATGCTGGATGTTGACTGTCTTCGCCAACGAGGGAATCAAGAGATTTTTCAACAACACAGTTTTTGTTAAATAGGACTAATTGTAAGTTAAATATTCTGTTATTGTCATTTAAGCGAAATGTTTAAGAAATTATTTAACAGGAATATTTGACCATTTGGTTGTGAATCATTTAAATAAGAAACATTTTTGAAAATATTATTAAAGTCACCAAGAATGATTAAGTCGTAATTGTATAAATAATTCAGAGATTCAATTTGCTTCAAATAGACATTCAAAATCCGCTTTTAGAATATTTGGAGGAACATAAATGTTAATAATATATAGGGAGTGTGAATTAGAGATAATTTTTACATCCACTATATCAATCTGAAGCAGTTCATCGAATTGTGGAGTACTTACGTCTAAAGCGGAATACGTAAAAATAGCACTAACAGCTAGTAGAACACCTACACCCATCGTCCATGTATTAACTGAAAAATTTCGATGTGAATTTTACTGAATTAAAACGACTGTTTAACTTTCATATGAAGTTATTTACTTTTGTATCAAACTTTACAAAAATATCAACTACATACCGGCATAAAAGAAAAGTTTTTGTATTGTGTACATATACCTTAGCCAAACTCTAGGAAAATACTCGAATCGTTCTATTGATTTAATTTCATTACGATATATTCATAAGGAGACAAAATTGTGACAAAGAGTTGCTATTGCTGTTCCTCAACAATTTCTCCGAGTAACATTCTCGAAGAAACTGTGATTGAATTGAAAGTAATTGGATATTCATCTTCGTTAATGGGCAAAAATCAAATACTTTTACAATAAACTCTTTTTTTAAAAGAAAATATTAATGTTTTAGAATCAGAGAGCTCAAAGTATTCATGCCCTCCTAACGGAATGTTAGGGCTAATCGATGTGTTTCCGAGGTGTGTAAGATCGTCAGCTTCTTATATTTAATTCTCACTACCACTCTATATTGTATATTCGCGTTACAACTTGACTTAGTTCATAGATATTGATTGAATAGTTTTTACATTCACTCTTTTTTTATTTACCTCTTGTAATTATTATTTTATTACTGCAATAAGCTATACTACTAATTCAATAATTTAACTGCAGCGAAACTAATTATTCTCCATAAAACAGAATTATTATGTCAATTCACCAAATGTTAGATGAACATACACCATATGAGGTTCTGATAATGAAAACACTGCTTTAGTTGCTAGTATTACTAGTATTAATCATAATAATATTAATCCAATTTACTGCAGTTTACGTCATAAACGAAGTGCATAATTCAAATGAATATTAATTAGCCTGCAAAGTACGAGTTGTGCTATTTTATGTGAGACTGAAGTTGATTCAGTATTAAGGGTTCTGTTTATATATTCTCTATTATATACGTATATGTTAAATTTAAGGGGCAGCATGCTGTTTTTATAGTTATCTTGTAGGTATCAAATTTTATTACGTGAATATCTGGCCCCAAACCTTTTTTACACTTTTTTTTTAAAGTGGAATATTCGTGAAATAAGAATTTTTTGTTATACGTAAATATGTAAAAATAACTTTTGATATGTCATCTTTTGGGTGTAAAACATAAGAATTAAGAAATATTTTTTTAGGCCTTATATTCATATAATGAGAATAATTTAAAATGTTTAAAATAAATAATTGAAATATTGAACTTTCCAATGGTGAACCTGTTTTTTTAGCTTCAACAGTTTACCATATTTTGGTACATGCAATTTTTTCTGAATATCTTCGTTTGAAGACCGTGCTATGGTCCCCTCAAACTAAAAATCTAAAAATTGTTGACCAATCTCAAAGTTAAACAGAATTTTTTTGAAAAAAAATTGCATGATTATTATAGATAATTTCTGATCGTAATATGATTTTGAAATGTTGAAAAATTTATTGCGGTACAATTGAGGCGGAACTATATTTCTGAAGATATTTTGTATTAACCCTTAACTTCTTCTCCCAGCAGACCTAACCAGTTTCTTGAAATTTGCACATTCAAAAACTGATATACTGATATAAAATTTCAAAAGAAAACTTTATAAAAAATTAAAATGTTTTCATGAAATTTGAAATCTATCAATCCGGCTCGGTGGAGTAGTTGGCTAGAGCACGAAATAGGATGGCAAGTATGACTAGGTAATGTCTCTATCGTTCTGCAGGTTCAAATCCCGCAACGGGCATTGGCAATGTCGGTAGGAATGGTTGTGTATCCGCTTTTCTTCATAAGCGTAACCCTCTCTCGTGCATCTTAGGCCGTAGATTTTTAGGCTTTGCCCAAGGGTGTGTATTTTTTCTATTAAATATACCAGATATAGAGAAAGATAACTCATCCGTACAAAAATGTTCTTTAAAACATTTTCTTCATAATTCTGTTAATCATTTCTTCACAGAATAATCTTTTGTTTCGAAAATTATCTACACTCAAATGTTGCACAGGATGCAAGTGGCATGGCTTCTCATTATATTTGTTCATAATCTTCATTACACTTGATTAGAAAATGTTTACTTCTTTTGCTACAGATACCTTAGAGCGGCGTGATTCCTTATAAATTTTAATAAAATTTCAAACTCAGACGCTTTCGTTAAAGCTATCCTATTATTTCTCCTTCTAGAATCTCCAAAGAATTATTAGCAACAAACTTGTTACAAATTAGCTTGTATGTAATTTTTATAGGTGGTGCATTATCCGAAAATCTTCTAATAAATTCTCTTCTAGATTCTGTTATATTTTTATGACAAAATATGTCAATTTCCACGATGATGCGTCTTTTTTTAATGAAATAATACATTGTGCTAAAAAACTAATCAAAATCTCTTTAAAAAACACGCGTTGCTAAATATCAATGTGCAGAAATAATGGCATTTGTCGTTTAACAATATATTCGTTTGTCGGAAATGAACTAAAATATTGTTATTTTCGCTATTTGCATTATATTTCTATAGTTTTTGAAGAATAACACAAAAATAAATAAACCAGTTATACAATATGTATACATATTTATTATCATCTCAAGGAGCCCAAATTTGCCAAAATGTATAGGGCATTCCATTTAAAAAATTGTGCTTTCTTGTGTACACTATACAGGATGATTTTTTTGACCGGCCATTAGAAATATCTTGAGAAAGAAAAAACATATTGATCTGAAAATTTTGCTGTGGGCCTAAACGGCCAGGATCTATTTAATGAAAATATTTTCAAAATTGTGGCATTTCCGGATATACCGGAAGTTGACCTCAACTTCGTTATTTTAAATGGAGACACCCTATTTTTAATTTTTATTTTTTTTTTGGATTCTACGTAAGATTTTGAGGTTGTTTTGGTAAAGGTTCCCTATTCCTAAAATTAATATTTTTCAAGATATAATTTTTTTCCCTAGTTTTAGCAGAAAAGGTACATAAAACATAAACATAAACATAAAACACACCACATAAATTAGACCACCCACAAACCAAAGCTGAAGCTGCACAGACAGGGGTTACACAGTTGAAAAAAACGCGGACACAGACAACCAAACCCTTCGACTTTACCAGAATCGAAACCAGGATTTGAACCAGCAACGTTTGTCACTCAATGCTCTGGCTCACTGTGTTATCGAGCTCGGTACATAACATACAAATTTATATCTTATTAACGGTTAACAATAAGACGTTGAAATTTGTATGCAGGTAAGAGAGAGTATTGAGGTTACCTATCATGTAAAAAACATACAAATTTTCTTACAACGAAGGTTCTAGATGACGTCATCTGTAAAGTACACAAAAATGGCAAAAAGGCTTTTTGTTTAATTAGCATGCTACCTATTTAAACATGCCAGTTGACGGAGAAAAAAAATGCGCTTCTAACCATGTATGGTATCCCTATACCCAAAATGTATAGTTTTTTAGATATTTCAGTTATTATTATATTATCGATGAAAACTGTAGAAAGCGTGGGTCTTTTAGTAGTTAGGCTCTGACTTAATAACAAAATTATTGACAAAACAAAATACAAAAGTACTCATAATTTGTGTTTGGTATTTCAAACCACATTCGTTGCTGTCTTATTAAGAAAATGGCAAATAATTATTCAAATTTCGATATTTTCAATTTACCTAACATTCATGGACAGTGCAAGAAAATAATTAGCAGAACATGCAGACCATTTAGTGAAACGTATCCTGAATTACCACTAATGACCGACAAAAATTTAGAAGATTACAAAGCAATTTTGTCAGATTTGGCAGCCGACATGCAGAGAAAGTTTTACCCAGACCTATCACATCAAATCATGATAATGAAATTAATGTTTTGAGATATTTTCATGCTTATCCAAATTCAACGATTCGTTCAGCAACTGTCGATTTGGGCGTTTCCTACAGTTCCATACAGAGGATGCTAAAGAAACATAAACTCCATAATTATAAATTCACTACTGTGCAAGAGCTTTATGCTTATGACCCAGCTTGCAGGATAGAATTTTGCGAAATAATATTGAATCGAACACAAAATCCTCAATTTTTGGAAAAATTAATTTGGAAGGACGAGGCAAAATTTTCCAAGGAAGGTATTTTTATGGAAAAAATTCGCATGATTGGAGCAACCAAAATCCACATGCTGTACGATAGTCAAATTTTCGATACACCTTCAACTAATGAAAAATAGAATCTGTTATTACATTTATGATGAAAATTTAGATGGTCGAAAATATTTTGAAAATTTTAAGAATCGTAGTCAGTAATTTTTTAGACAATTTACCGCTAAACCAATATTTTTCATGCTAGTACCAATTCGATGGAGCTCCAGCTCATTGTAGTAGACCAGTCAGTAACAAATTATTCAGATGGTTAAAGACAGATGGATAAGACGATTGGGTCCATTGGTGTTGCACGATCTCCTGACCTGACACCGTTGGGTTTTTATCTCTGGGGCCATATAAAAGATGAAGTTTATTACTCTCCGGTCAATAATAGACAAGAATTTTTGGATGGGGTCACTAGAGCATTTAAAGCTTTAGATCTAAATGAAATTTATAGTGCTACTAAACAGGCAGTAAATAAAAGAATTCTTTTTTTTGTTTGGGAGTTAACGGACAACATTTTGAACAGATAATGTAATATTTTAACATTGTTTTTTTAGCTATTTTTTAAAATTTAATAAATTTTCATAATAATTCCGATCTATCATATTTTTTAGAGATAGTTTTGTCACTAATGCTAATGTCAATGCATTGTCAGAGGTTACTAGATGCTAACGCTTTTCAATTTTCATGGAAAATTTAAAAATATCCTCGAATATCTAAAAAACTCTACATTTTGGGTATATGGAGTCATACATGGTTAGAAGCGCATTTTCTTTCTCCGTCGACTGATGGATTTAAATAGGTAGCATGACTTTTTGTAATTTTTTGTGTACTTGACAGATGACGTCATCTAGAAAATTTAAAATTTTTTTTTACATGATAGGTAACCTCAATACTCTCTCTTACCTGCATACAAATTTCAACGTCTTACTGTTAACCGTTAATGAGATATTAATTTTTATGTTATGTACCTTTTCTGCTAAAATTGGGGAAATAATTATATCTTGAAAAATATTAATTTTAGGCATAGAGAACCTTTAACAAATGAACCTCAGAATCTTACGTAGAATCCAAAATAAAATTAAAAATACGATCATTCCGTTTAAAATAACGAAGCTGAGGTCAAATTTCGGTATACCCGGAAATGCCACCATTTTGAAAATATTTTCATTAAATAGATCCGTTTATAGGCCGTTTATACCTAGGCGACTGCAAAACCGTTAGCATACCTGAAATCCATATATAAAATCAAATAAGACCAGTTTTGAAAATTTTTTTATCATTGTAAAATTAAAAAAAAAATGAATGGTATACATTAAAAAAAACTAATCCTGTTCATCTGAATCACTACTAACTTGACAAGTTGGTTAAGATTCAATATTCTGTTTTTTCAGAAGTTGTTTTCACACATCAGATACATTTCCATTATGACGGAACTCGTTAAATCTTGAAGCAGTATGAACAGGATTTCAATGTCTTTCGATGTAAATCAAAATTTCAATTCTTCCTGCATAGATAAAGCATTTTTTCGAAAAACTCCAATACACAGCTGATATAAAATCTTCGCTGACATTATTATTATTTGTTCTTCCTGCTCACATTTTTGAGGATGTAAAAAAAAATCTGCCGAGATGTGGTTTAGACTCAACAATAAACTGTAGAACCTTGTCTCTGTTTATCTAACACAAGAGGTTACTTCAATGACTAGCGAGGCAGTTAAAAAACAAAAAGAAATTGATTGTCCATTAATAGTTGAAAATATAAGACAATACCATATGAGGGTGAATTTGCGAAATACTATGTTGTAGAAAGATAAAAACAGTAATTTCTAGGCAAAAAATGGCCCCAGTAGGTAAGAATATTTAAAATTTTCTAAATTTAAGTTATTGAATATAAATCCAATATAATATAATTCAAAAAAACAAGAAACTAAAAAATGTCTTTTGCTCTATTGTTAAAAATAATGTTACTGAACGAAAACAAAAATTGTAAATTATCGTTTTTCACATAAGGAACCACGACATTTTATAAAGAAAAATATTTGTTTACAAAACAGTAGTAAGTTGTGTTATTTGTTCAATATTTTCAACATTTTTGGAAGGCACTTATACACATTCAAATAAACTGTCGTTCAGATAACATATTAATAAAATATATCAAAGATCCTTCTTTTTGGAATTTTGGATCTCCTAAAGTGCCACAGGAAAACCTTGTACGGAACATTTCAAGAAAAAAACAACAAAGTTTAAAAACTATAAAACTTCTAACATTATCCTTTGTAAAGGGGATTGGAAAACTTCTCACAAAATTAACAGTGTTGAAAACAACAATGACCATTGTGTTTGGAAACGAGACACCTCTTTAAAATTACTTCCACATTTTGCAGTTAAAACTGCACAAAGAAATAAATTGGGTAAAATATATGGGAAACTAAGGTATTTAAAACATATGTTTATGAACTTCGGATAATAATCACAATTATATCCACGTTTTAATGCCTTTATCTTAGAGTAAACTTCTTCAGATTTTCTTTTGTATAATTTATGTGATAAAAAATATGATTATTACACAAAGTTAAAGTGTTTTTGGGATTTGCTAAAAACAATGTCAATCAGTAATTGTCTCCTAAATTCAAAATTGGTATCCATTTTTGTCCAAAACGTACAGATACTTATCAATGTAATTTTTAATTTTAATATACAGGATGTTATTAAGTATATGGACAAACTTTAAGGGGTAATTTCTTGTATGATATAAACAAATAAACACATGTCCTAAACGTCTAAGTTTTCGAGATACGGGGCGATAAAGTTTTTTTTTTATTTTTTTTAATTTTTCTTATACGGTTTTAAGGTTAATTAATTCAAACTTTTCAGTATTTTTAAAAGCACCCATGAAACAACTTAATGAAGTTTTGAAACAATCCACAGGATCCTAATTGTTTTGGGGTAATCCCCACTTTAAGCTCTTCTAATTTTTTATGACGACACGGCCTAAGTTTGAGAATAAAATCTATATTACTATTTTGTTCTTAAACTTTCGCTCTCTTGATATTTTTCATTATCTTGTACGATTTATATATTATTTGACAAAATAAAATTATGTTTTTTTTTATGGATAATTTATTCAAATTCAGCACATGCGTATAATAATTTTAACAGTATCCTTGAAACAACATTATCAACTTTTGAAACAACCTACAGGGTCCTGCTTAAAACTAAAATTACCGTAATCTAAGAAAAAAACCACTGCCAATTACTTGGTGTTCAGAATTTCCTCACCGTAGTAAAACTCGGCGTGTGGTGGAGTTTATAGTAAAAGTAATTTTTGACTTTTCAAAAAAGTCACATTTTTTTGACGTTTCAAAAAAGTCATATTGGTGGAACGTCACTAATATTTTTTTTAGACCGATTTTGCTTATCAACGAACTCAATCTCTTCCTTGACCTCTAGAATGTGTGTACCAAATTTGAAAGCTTTATCTCAAAAACTGTAGCTGCTATCGCGAACACAGACAGAAAATTTTTTGTATCGTCATAATTCATCGGGATTCGTCCAGAAATGCAATAAAAATTTTCAAAATTTTTTCACGTATACATAACTTCCTCACTTTGAGGGGTGAGAAAGTAATTAGCAAAGGTCCAGTAGTACGTACATAGTAGTCAAATAATAAGAACGGTAATAATTCTCATTAAAATAACAAAATAGGCCTTGACAAACAATATTAATTGATTTATTTAATAATGTCAACAAATAACAGTTGCCAAAACTTGTTAGAAAGGTACTATGTAGAAATTTTTGATAGTGCAAGTAACAGATTTATTGAATCTTCTTTTGGTTAAAATGATTGAAATCACACTCTGAAATGGCAGACATGCAGTTTGTGTATGGAATGGCTCATGGCAACACTCGTGCAGCATGACGAATGTATCAAGAAAGATATCCTCAACAACCTGTGCCTAACAAACATTTTTAATATTCTCTTCCGACTTTGTGAAACGAGTAGTTTTAAGAGGTCCACTGCTATTGTAGGAAGACCCAGAACAGTAAGGATAGTTTAGATCTTCAGTCCTTAATGAAATTGAAGAAAATCCTGAACAATTGCAGTTCAATTAAACATTACCAATGTATTAGTATGGAAAATTTTAAGAGAACAGCAACTTTACCTATCCCACATACGGCAAATGAGCTTGTACACGATCCCATTTGCCAAGGAATTTTCCCCAGAGTAGCTTTTTGCAACTGAATCCAAAATAAATTAGTAATAAATCCAAAGTTTTCATCCCAGGTGTTGTTTACCTATGAGGCATGTTTTCTCGTAACTCAATAATAAATTTCCACAACAATCACATGTGGGCTGAAGATAACCCACACGCTATAATTGAAAACAATTTCCAAAAGCAGTTTTCAGTAAATGTTTGGGTTGGAATTGTAGAGGATTCTCTTATTGGGCCTCATTTTCTGCCTCCCGGGCTTAATGATAACCAGTATCGACAATTTATAGAGTATGTCCTACCCAATCTCATAGAAGATGTTCCAAGAAGGGAAAGATGTCGACAAGGGCGGATTTAGGGGGGGGCGAAGGAGGTTTCGCCCCCCCTGTCCCCAACTTTAAAGTTGTTTGTTAATTTATTAATCATCTATATGATGTTAAACCAAAAAATAAAAGTAGGATCAGCCGATTTCGGGTTGATAGTGATGACAAAGACCTTGAAAATCACCTGAAAAATGCTAAGTCGAACGCCACCTATATTAGTAAGACTACGTGTAATTCCCTAATTAAATGCTGCGGAGAGGAAATTTTAAACACTATCATTAATCGGGTTAACGAAAGCCAATATTATAGCGTTCTTTTCGATGAAACAACAGACGTGTCACACCACTCTCAACTCAGTGTTTCCACAAGCAATTTTTTTAATGGTACAGTCAGAGAAGATTTTGTTGGGTTTACAGATTTTCATTTAGATAACTACGAAGACGTTGAAATCCCAATAGAACCTACAATCGATGGAAAAACTTTAGGCACAAGTGTTATAAGAAAACTTCAGAAGCTAGGTCTTGATCTAAAAAATTGTGTTGTGTGTGACGGCTGTAGTGTAAACGTTTCAGCTGTTCGGGGAGCTGTTTGCGAAATTCAGAAGACTGCATTAAATGCAGTTTTAAGTTCATGTTTTAATCACAGACTTAATCTATCTATTTCCAAAACTATTAATGTAAAATGCGTTAAAAACACGATGGGTATTATCCAAGAAGTTGTGGCATTCTTTAATGCATCAGCAAAGAGGCACTTTGTTCTAAAAAAATATTTAAAAAACAGTTTGAATAGTCCATGCGAAACCAGGTGGATTGAGAGGCATAATTCTATACTTCAGTTTAAAAAGGATTTTTTGAAAATATGTAATGCACTAGATGAAATTTCGGAATGGGATGAAGGAAATTCATCAAGTAAGGCCCATATACTTTCAAAAGCAATATGCGACTGTCAGTTCATTTTGACAGTGCATGTGCTTTCTGAAATTTTTAATGTGACCTTGCCGTTAAGTAAGTTTTTTCAGGGAAAAAATATTGAATTGGATAATGCTGCTTCATATGTGACAAATGTTATTGACGTTTTAAAACAAAAAAGAACACATTCAGAAAATCAAATCGCATCAATAATCCAACACCTTAGAAGCCCTTGCTGTAGAATTAAAAGTTCCTCGCTTAGCATCTAGACAAACCCAGCGGGTCAATACTCCAGCTTCAAATGCATTAGATTATTGGAGAAAAGTGATTTTTATTCCTGTTTTGGACTACATAATATCAGATTTAACCGAAAGATTTTCGGACAAAACGTTAAAATGTTTTTCACTTAATGAATTAATTTCCAAAAATTTAGTGCTTTTGACGGACTATAATAGTCTTAAAGAAAAGATGACCTTAATATGTCAACAGTTTTCAGGATTAATTGAGAATGTTGAAAGTGAGAACGCGAAATTGTTGGGTGAAGTACAAATTCATCAAAAAACTATAGATAAAAACACATCTTGCCAAACTGAAACTGCTATCGAAACACTCATAAGCATAGACCAAAACTTTTATCCAACAATCACAAAATATTTAAAAATTTTAGTAACCCTGCTAATATCAATGGCTACTGCCGAAAGAAGCTCTTCTTCTTTGCGAAGAGTCAAAAGTTGGATGCGTTCTCGTATGAAACAGGATCGTTTGGAAGGATTGGCCCTGTTGCATATACATAGGGACATTGACATTGAAATTGAAAGGGTGATTGATAGATTTGCTAAGGAGTCTAGAATATTACAATTTACTTTATAACTTTACTATTATTGTGTTTTTAGTTTTTATTTTATAGACCTAACTTAACTATTATTAGCTAATTATTGCTAATTTAATAATTTTGTCTATTTTCCTAAGTTTATGCTTTTGTATTCAGACATTTTTTTGTATGTTAACTTCCTTACTATATTAATATAGTTTTACAGTCTATATGAGTTTCACTATAAAATATACTTTCTATATTAAATTTTTTTTTGAAAATTATCACCCCCCCCTCATAAAAATCCTAGATCCGCCCTTGGATGTCGAATTTGGTTTGTGCATAATGATGCTTCACCATATTTTAGCTTAGTTGCACGCGAGTGTTTATATCAATATTATGCCGATGGATTGGGCGTGCCGGACCACAACCTTGGCCACCCAGGTCGCCCAATATTAATCCTCTAGTTTTTTTTTGAGGCACGTAAAATCATTAGTCTGTAGAACTGTAGTTCAGAACGAAGAAAATTTAAGAAACTGAATACAAGAGTCAATGGAAATTATAAGAAATACGCCTGGTATTTTTCAGCAGTTCCGCCATAGATGATAGGGCGCATAAATGCCTGCATTGAAGTCGGGGGTGGCCATTTAGAGCAATTACTCTAAGATAAGTGTTGTACCTTTGTTAAATTTTCTTTAAATTGTGGTAATTTTAGGTTTAATTAGGACTCTGTAGATTGTTTCAAAAGTTAATGTCTCATGGGTACTGTTAAAAGTATTATACGTGTATTATGTGCTGAATTTGAATAAGTTCTTAAAACAAAGCATAGTTTTATTTGTTTTCAAATAAATTCTAAACCATACAATATAATAAAAAAGAGAGCGAAATGTTTAAGAGCAAAATAGTAATTAGATTTTAGGGATGCGTGATACGGTACGATATTTTCGGGTATCGATACTTTTCTTTCCGATCCTCCATATTTTGCACCTTATTAAGGTTATGGTACGATACGATACGATAAGCTACATTTATAGCCAATTTTTGCCAATGTAAATCTTTATTGCCTGTTAACATATAAATCTACTTAGAGGCTAATTATATTTCATTTATTTCATTGCTGCAATAAATAAATAATACAAACATGGGTTTAAGTTTGACTCATTTTTGCGTATAAATAAATAAATATTCATACTAAAAATGAACCTTCAGGGCGACAATTCCTGCCGAGAGGTGCGGACAGGTCATCCTGCCAGCCGCTGTTGTGGCTCTGTGCTCGTTTACTGACTTCTTTGTGATTTTGTTGAAGCTAGCATATTCCTATAGAACAAGTACAGTGCGCTTTAATTATTTATTTATGCAAGTTTTTAGAATTGAATGTAAGACAATTATTTTGGTTAATAGTTATCGTATAATGCACAGGAAAAACTGCGAAGAAACTGTTTCAAACAATTAAAAATTAGGATCTATGTAAATTTGGTTGGAGTGGAACTGTGCATGCATACACTGTGAGGAGTTAAGGGAGTGGTTTAAGGTGTTTGTTAGGATTGTGGGTTGGATTTTTAAAGTGAGGTGTGTTCGTCGTTGTGCGTGTTTTGTTATTTTTAGTTGACTTCGTAGTATAGTGGCAGATTCTTGTGTATCAGTTTATGTGTGTGAATGTAATTGTGATGTCCGCGTATGTCTGTTATATGTCTCGTTAGGTTGGAAGCGTGGATATTGGATGTTAGAAATTTTAGGGAAAGTTCTATTATGTGGTCACGTATTAGTGAAATGTTTGTGTTTCTGTGTAAGTCATCTATCCGTATGTATTAGTTCGCGTTGGTCACGAGTCTCAGTAATTTGTTCTGCGTCACCTGGAGACGGTTCTATTGTGTGTCTGACATACGGCTTCAGGCGACGCAGCCATACGTCATTATTGGTCTCAGTATTGTCTTGTAAAGTAATAGTTTGTTCAGTATTTAGTTGGGATCATCCGTTAAGGAGGGGATAAAGTTTGCGTAAGTTCATGTATATCTTGTTTATTGTTTTCGTGATGTAGGGTTTAAATGAGAAACGTTAGTCCAGTGTCAGTTCTAGGTATTTAATAGTTTTGTTTTCCGTGATAGTTTTGTTGTTTATTGTTAGTGGAATAAATGCCTTGATGTTCGTAAATATTTCTGTAAATGTAATGGTCTCTGCCTTTATCACGTTTATTGTTATTTTCCATTTATCATAGTAGTGAGTAAGTCAAGGGAGTATCGTATTTTTGTCGTCGCATTCTGACCATAAAAAGATTGTGCGTAGATAGACGTGTCGTCTGCGTACATTATGGTCTGGGTCGGTGAGGTAGAGATTGAACAACGTGGGCGAAAGGACTATGCCCTGCGGTACGCCCGCCCGTATATCGTAGGTATCTGATGTACAGTTATTTATTTTTACCGTAACTTGCCTAATTGTTAAATAAGATTTAATGAAAATTATGTAATACATAGGTAATTTGTGTAAATTTTGTAATTTGGACAAGAGACCCCCATAACACACAGTGTCAAACGCTATTTACATGTCTAATATCATTTTTTGTTATGCTTTTTATTGAAGCCGCAGATGACATCGTGCACCACTCTGCACAACAACAGCATAGTATTGTGTCCTCCTCTGAAACCAAACGGGATATTAGGGATTAGCTCTTTTTTATTTATGATTGAATTTACATTTTTGAGAATAATTCTTTCCACTATTTTGCACAGAGTGTTTAATAGCGAAATTGGGCGGTAGCTTTTAGGGGGAGGTAGGGTCCTTGCCTGGTTTCAGAAAAGGAACAGTAATTGCGGTTTTACACGCTATTGGAAAATACTGTAGCCGAATCGCCGAGTTTATGGTATGTGTCATTTGTACGATTGTCTTTTTAGGTAGTTTTTTGTATAGGATATTGGAGATGTTGTCTGGGTCGGAAGCTTTAAGGTTGAGGAGGGCTTTTAGGACTTTTTTGATCTCCATTGGGGAGGTGATCATTTTTTTCCAATTTTCTGGGGGGTATGGGGACGAGGATGGGAATGTTTTAGGTTTGTGCGTCGATATCGATCTGTTCTTGTGTTGAATTGTCCTTGGCGCTGTAAATCTGGTGCAAATATTGCGCTAGTACGTTGGCCTTGTCTTTGTCTGTCAGTGCCATCTGTCCATTTGTTATTAGTGCCGGTATATCGTTTTTGTCACGTTTTAGTAATTTAAATATTGTCCATAGCGAATTATGTCTCACAGAGGGTTTTCGAATTTTATCGTTCCACTCTTTGTTACGATAACTCGCTAATTTGTCCTTGCAATTGTTTTGTCAGTCAGTTAATCGTCGTTTGTCGATGTATCTTTTGTGACGTTGCCACCTGCGCCATATGTTATTTTTGAATTTAATCAAACTAGCAGCTTCCGTTAGTAGACTATCTTGTCCAGATCCGAATATTGTTTGTTTTGTTGTTTTGTTTCTAGCATTTTGTATTGTTTGTGTTAGTAGTGTAATTTCGTCGTCGAGTTCTTGTCTGGTGTTTATGTTATTGTTTATAATAGTATTGTTATTCATAATTTATTTATATTAATTTAGTCCAGTCAGTCATCTTGTAGTTGTAAGTTTTTCTTGATGTTTCATTTCTGGTGACGTCATGCAAGTTGAACGTCACTGGGTTATGGTCTGAACTTAGTTCCCTTTTTTATAGCCAGTGCCTACCGCATCAGATATCGACAAGTATTTTAATAAAGTTTGTTGAAATAGACTAGGGACCCTTGTTCACATATCTTTATTAAAATAGTGGGGGTAAGGTCAGCAGAAAGAAGAAAACGAAAGTTTCAATAAGTGAACGTTTCATGTATTTTGTGTCAGAATTATTCATGTTCATTCATTCAAATAGAAAAAGAAAAATTTAGAGAATGCTACAAATAACGTTCAGACAATATTTTCATAATGGTATCTGTAAGGAGAAATTAATTACAATTTAACATATCTTATGTGTAAAGAACTATTTTGTATGCAATTTTTATTTTAATATACAAATTAAAATGCATACCATAATTATCCTGCCCTAAAGACGACGTTAGTCGACGTTGGTTATCCTCGGCGCGAGGATAACCAAAATAAAATTTTAAATCGCTGTTAAAATTTTTTTAATGATGAGGACGAAAAATGAAAACAAGTGATTTGTCTTGAATATCATATGGATTTAATATATAAAATTACATGCAATTCTGATGCGCATTTTTATTTTTACTTAAGGAATGGAAATTTGGTGTCATTTTATGAAACTAAATCATCATATTTTCTGGGTTAAAAAATACGCATCAGTATTGCCTGTAATTTTATATATTAAATCTATATAGTGTTTAGAATGAACTAACAGAAAAATTTTAACAGCGATTTGTAAATATAAATTGGATATCTAGTGTAAACTCAGCCTTATTTAATTTTTATATAATATGGCAAGAAAAAAAGTGTGTAAACAGTTTTGATGCTCCAAGGTAAAAGGGTAAAAGAATTTTTGTGAAATTAAACTGTTGTCGACGTTTCGATAAAAATGTTTATTATCTTCAGGGCATAGAAAAAGTTAACTACAAAATGTTCGTTTCAAACTCAAAGACCACATAGAGAGCCGTTTAGCAGGAACCAGTTAATATTTTCTAAGGTTTAATAATTATACTTTGTTGGTTAACATAGAGATGCCGCTTGGCGTCCTGCTACCCGCTAACCTCTAAGCATAATGCGTCCGTACGTTCAGAAGAGATCAAACGTAGTAACCGATATCTATAGATACTCAAAAACTTGTCTTCGTATTTTCGTTTATCGAGCGGCTCATCTCGATAAACATGATAAAATTCGCCATATACACTTCTATTTATTCTACTCAACACGAAGTAGAAGATACTTCTTTAAACTTTAATGCCGTATTTTTCAATAATAATAATTTTTTACTTAATTTTGAAAGAAACGTCTTGTCATTATCAGTACGTCTTGTGGACTGTCCAAGCGGGATGTTGTTACAACAATCCAGAGTCCGCAAATTAATGCGGTCAGTTATTCCGCTACACGATACCTTCTAAGCGCAACCCTTGCAGTGCGCTCGTACACTTAATGTTAACACTAACTAATTAACTGGAATTTTTAAGCATTATTCCCAATCGTATAACTCACGATAAACATATAAACCAAACCAAATTACTAACACGGCCCTGCTTTCTGCAATATACATACGAACGATTCTACATTATACATTGTCTGGAGACCATTTATTTACATGTGTTACTTCGCTTATATGTAGTAGAATCACCGTCTGCGGCCTACCTATGTATTTTTATTTTCAGCAGTTGAAACTCGTTTTTATTTTTTATTTTTTTGTTGAGTTTATTTGGTATTCCCTGATGAATATATTAAATGTTTCAAGAAAATTAAACAAAGAAAAGACGATATTTTACGTTTCCAGGGAAATTATATAAATATTCCATAAACCTACATAGTAAATTAAAATGTAGGAAGTTATTCAATTTATCAGTTTTTTAAACGTTTATACAGATATGATAATATAACCAATTGTAGTAAAACTCTACCAAATAGTCCCAACAATAATTATTTATAGTAGTAAAATTGTACAATATTTTTAGTCCTGGAGTGGGTTGGAACCTTTGATGTGAAGATAACACTGACGTAGTTTTCCACGAAACACCAAAACGCTATATACTGCACTCGACGCGCGTTTCCCCAACCAAGTTAGCATCATCTGGAGATGATTAAAACTAGACTTATGCTAACAATTTACCCTAATTATACCTAAATTATTGTCACGGTCTGTCACTACTCATACTATTTTTACACTTTATGATTTCCAAGCTTTCAAATGCATCCAGCTGTCTAGTATTTGTTACATTCCTAATTAATCTTAAATTGCTAATATCTATTTTATGGTTGTTCTCAAACGCATGTTGGGCTACACTAGAATTATCTGTTCTATCATATTTGAGATGGGCCATATGCTCTTTGAATCTAGTTTGAATTGATCGTCTAGTCTGTCCAACATGTTTTTGATTACAGTCCTTACAGCTAATTTCGTAAATCCCCGACTTTTCGTTTGTTTCAATTTTGTCTTTTGGATTGCCTAAAAGTTGTTGTAATTTGTTTCCCGATGAATGTCGTACCTACATCTTTAAAAATCTTACCAATACCACGAGTGAATCGAAGATCGGATGGAATCGATACAAATTTCGGATTTTCTCTTTCATTTTGAAACGTCGAGGAATTTCGAAGCGATTCTTTAAACTTTCGTTTCCTAATTATTTTATCAATTAAACTTACATAATATCCATTACTCGCAGCTATATCCTTAATCAATGGCTTTTCTTTTTCAAACCTCTCCTTATTGAGAGGGAAGCTTAATAGACGATGGACTAGAAAATTAAAATTCGCCATTTTGTGTTGAGCACAATGGTAAGAGTCCTTAGGAATATATTTTAGAGTACTGGTATCTTTTCTGTAAATGTCAAATTCTAACTTATTTTCACTATTTTTAATTATTAATACATCTAAAAATGGTAGTTGTCCAGAGTTTTCAGTTTCATATGTGAATTTAACTGACGCGAAACGACTGTTTAATTTAGATACAAAGTTATCAATATCAGCGACTTTTGTATCGAATACTGCAAAAATATCATCCACATACCAAACCTTGGGGAAATACTCGAATTCTTCTTTTGCTTCCGTCTCGAATCTGTTCATAAAAAGACTGGCAATAAATGATGACAAAGTGTTACCCATTGCTGTTCCTTCATGTTGTTCGAAGAAATTATCGTTGAATCGGTAACAATTTTGTTTCATGCAAAGTTTAGTGAGTTTAAGATATTCTTCTACTACATCTTGACTGAGATTGTGTAATTTCAGTTGATACTTAAGGTAGTCCAAGGTCTGTGGTATCGGAATACTTGGAAGCAATAAACAAACGTCAAAAGAGATCAAAATTTCACCTTCTTGCAACTGAATATTTTTCACCTTATTAACGAAATCGTTGGAATTAATCACAGAGGAACTAGATGGTGCAATAGGTAAATTTTCGAACTCTTCTGTTAACCATTTTGGTAGGTGGTAAGTCGGCGATCCGATTGCTGAAACAATGGGACGTACCGACTTTCCTGGTTTATGTATCTTAGGCAAGTAATACAATCTGGGCACACTTGGGTTAGATACATGTAACTTCCTATTTAAAGCTGGAGTAATAAGGTTGTTGCAGGATTTAAGCACATTTCTTACATCAGTAACCATTTTTGGTAGTGGATTTCTAGAAAGTTTTTTATAAGGACTATTACTAATCAGATTGTCTACCCTTTCATAATAGTCCTCTTTATCTAAATTAACAACTTTATTGCCCTTATCAGCTTTTAAATAAAAACAATCTTTTTCACGCAACCGTTTGATAATTTGTCTGTGTTTTGTAGATTTTGACTTTTTATTTACTTTTGTGAGAATATTTGTCGAGATTTGATTTCTGTAAGTTTCTCTGACAAATCTTTTAGAGGAATCAGGAAGGTATTGAATTGAACTTTCAACACTTGCAGCAATCTCATCTAAAATGCCTTCAGAGGCAGGCAAACCAAAATTTAATCCCTTGTTAAGGAGATTAATTTCTTCTTTATCAAACGACTGTGAGAAATGATTTTCTACAATGCTGAGAACTTTTTGAGGAACACTTTCTTTTGACGTACTACCGATTAATCTTTTAAGTTTTTTATTTTGTGACATTTTCTTAATAAATTTGGCGTTAATTGATATAAACATGTTCCTCTGAAAATCACACCATTGCAATTGTTCATGTTCTAAATTATTTAACTTATAGGTAAGCTTTTTGTAAAGTCCATATGCTTCTAATTCAAGCGTACTTCGTTTACTGTACAGATACTTAATTTCTAAATCCAGCCATTTCTGCTTTGCAAACTTTGTAACTTTATTTGAAATGTGTGAAGAATTTGGAATTTTAACTTGAACGAAATTTGGAAATACTGAACGACGTTTGCAAGTTTTTAGAAACCAAATATCGGACCCTATTAATCTAATTTTAGCACTAACCTTATGATACAGATTCAGTTCCGTTGACCGTGAAATCATCGTAGTCATAGAGTGGGTTGGAACCTTTGATGTGAAGCTAACACTGACGTAGTTTTCCACGAAACACCAAAACACTATATACTGCACTCGACGCGCGTTTCGCCAACCAAGTTGGCGTCATCTGGAGATGATTGAAACTAAACTTATGCTAAGAATCTACCTTATTTAGACCTAAACTATTGTCATGGTTCACCAAACCGACACGGTTCGGTGAAGTGTGACCCACTAACCAATAAAGCGGGCTATTTGGTATAGGCCCTCTGTCAGTATTCATACTATTTTTACACTTTATGATTTCCAAGCGTTCAAATGCATCCAGCTGTCTAGTATTTGTTACATTCCTAATTAATCTTAAATTGCTAAATATCTATTTTAACGATGCTTACGTTTTAAACTTTATTAAAAATTTTTGCTAATTGACAGTTACTGATATTACAGCTTAGGGCCGGTTCTATCAACGTGATTCAACCAAAGTTCAAATGAACTTCATTTAAAATCCAATGTTACGATTGTTATAACAATCGTAATCTTGGATTTTAAATGAAGTTCAGTTGAACTCTGGCTAAACCACATCGATGCAACCGGCCCTTAGTGAGAAATAGGTCAATCAAAGTAGTATTTTTTATGTTTGTCCAACAGTTGTCGTATTTTTATCTCTTTTAGAGTCCAAAGGATGCTAATAAATATATAGCGAAACGTCGACTAATTTAAAAAACTAGTTTTTTCTATTTTGATTTACCTATTTCCCACTGTTGTAAGATCAATACAGGATAGACCATTAATAATGGGTCATAGTTCAAGGGTAGATTCTTTGGACCCAAATATGCTTTAGTAAAATATTGCTGTGGAAAAAGATACAGGGTGTCAAAATTGAAATTATTTTTTTTGTTTTTTTTTTCAATAACTTCAACAACGTCTTAATCGATCCTCACCAAATTTGGCAAAGGAACATTTTTTAATCTGAAACAATAATGTATGTATCACATCACGTTAGACCATAGAGGGCGCCGCAGGAGCTGTATCTGATGATGATTTTCTTTCGTTTTTTGAGGAAACTACCGTTAAAGATTTCAATAATTTTTTGAAAGACAAATTCAAATTGGATGTTTTTATTAAATTTTAATTTCTTTCAAAAAATTATTGAAATATTCAACGGCAGTTTCCTCGAATACGGTTGGAGTTATCAAGTTCTACCAGGTGTACCTTTTTTACGAGGAAATGACGCCCTCATCAGATTTTATAGTCAGAAGTAACACAACGTTCCGTCAAAAAAATATGAAAAATGGTCCACCGTGTATAGCAGGTTACTAAACATTCAAGAAATTGCAAGTTACACCTTTTTGAAATTTTATTTCAAACAAATTTTCCTTGTGAAATTCCTAGACTGTAGATTATTCATTGTTTATTTACTACTGTAAATGGATTGAATTTTATCTCTGTACCTTTGTTGTTTATTATTATATAAATAAGTATTATTATTATTATGACTATTTATCATTATAACCATATATCATATGAACCGGTTTATATGGCATAAAGAATGAGGTATTTAAAATACATAATTATGTGACCATATGTCATGTAGACGGAAGTATAAAATTAAAAGGAAAGCGAAAAGTTTAATGAATCACTTTTTATATCAACGCCTAACGATAAAATCCAGTAGGTGTAGGAATTCATTTATCAAAAAAATACTTCCAAATGTGAAAATTAATACACTGAATTACAGGAAATATATAGGAATGAAATTAAATATTTACATACGTGCGTGTGTTAGACTGGATTTCTTTATCAAAAGGGTAAACTTTTTTACTTTACCAAAAAAACTGCTTACCAAGATTAGTATGTAATTTTCTTAAAACAAGTATTTTCATAGATACATCAGGGGCATAGCTACCGATGTATTGCAACACCCCCGTCCAATTGTTGGCATAACACAATAAGCTGGGGGTTGTACTTATGAACCGGTAACTCAGTGAGCAGATCGTGAATAAGGGCTTCGATTGATTTGAGTTATCACCAAAATCTAGGCTGGGCGCCAGGACTTTTGCAAGTACCAAATTATTAAAATTTTATTTTAAAAGGTAAAGATAACGTTAAAACTTGAATTCGGTTGGGAAGGAAGTTGAATAAAAAGATATTATTTAATAAAAAAAAATATAATAAAGACTGGTATACGAGATGTACAATATATACAAGATATTAAAATTTACTTGTGGTTAAAGACCAAAACTAACCAAAAAAAAAAAATGATATTGAAAGAGGAAAAAAAAACTGAAAAATGAAATGCCTGATTTCTCACAAATTTCTTCTGACCAAATATAAATGTTTACTGGGGACGAAGATCTTACGTAACTTCCAATGGGTTAGTCCAGCGAAGAATCCACCAACGGCTAAGCTCTTAATGGGTTCGGTGTCAATTTGAATCACCACTGTCAGTACTGCAGCTACCCTTGAGAAAAAATGCCAGTTGTATAAAATATAATTTTCCTGCTCCACCCAGTATATAATGATCAGTTAGATCCACCAGTTATCCTCTTCTCTTGGTCCAGGTATTAACATAAAAAGGGGAGAGTTTTATGAGATCAGTATTATAGGCAAAACAAAGTTAAAAGCTGTGACGTTTGATTTGTCCAGCTACGTAGACAAAATATGAGTTAGCACAAATTTACAGAGTAAATTGCAAACTAAACAAATTAGGATCGGTATCCTACAATATTTTAGGAAGTTGAAGACTTCAACTAACTTAAGTGTAAATAAAAGTTACGTTAAATAGAAAAAAATACTAGTCCAACAAATAAACTAGGTGTAGCTACAATAATGAACAAGTGAAATAGGTATTCACTAAATGTTAAGATATTTTTTTACTAAAAGAAGTTAATCTTCAAGACAATAGAATTTAGAATATCTGTATACAGACAACTAGAAAGATAACGTAAATAAATATTTGCTAAATATAAAACAATATGATAGTTTTCAACTTAAAGGTAACATTAAATTAAATCATTTATTAGTTCCTCGGAGAGAGGTTCTAATAAATTGCAGATAGAGTTAAATAAAGATATATACTTGACTATATGTTTACGTTAGATAATTAAAAGTTAATTAAGTGCCAGATAACTAGGCAGGTATCTTTGCCAGAGAACTAGGCAAAGCTCCACTAGAGCAACGTTCCTGAATAAATACTAAGTAAACGTTCAAGTAAGCATTCGCTATTTTAAATTTAGAAAAACCTTACGTTTCTGAGATCTGGTTGATAACTATATGCACTGGTATAAAATAATCCACCACAAAACAAATGCACCAAATTAGATAATTTTCACAAAGGTTATAAACGAATAGGTTTGGTCCAGCCAGGTGTACCAATCTCCAAATGTCACCAGTCACCACTTTCAGAGTGCTAGCAACGTAGCTAAGTGACATAAAACATCAACAGGCAAAGACAGAAAACAACTAACTACGATACAAATTGGCGACATCCGTTGCCGAGTAAATCTAAAATTTACAATAACCGAAAGTTAGTTTAAATTAACACACGAAATTATTACAATATCAAAGGGATATTAGATAAATTGCCAGCAAGGCACGATAAATTGATACTAATCAATATTAATGATGGCTGTTCCAAAGAACAACCAAGGTAAACTTATCACCGAAAAGCAAATTCGCCCAAGGCGTAAATTAAGATAATTACGGTACAATATTATTATGAAAATTACCTCAAAGTTACTTTAAATCAATATAGCAACTTTTTAAATAACGATGAACATAAAATCAAATGATAATACCAGAAAACATATAAATTTTACCAGACCGCAGAATTAGAGATGATTTCCATCTGAACGCTGCACTAGTAAGAAGAAAGTAGCATCGTAGTATTCTGCTACCTAAACTCGATTATAGTTTGGAAAGAGACAGACATTTGAGAGTAGAGTATGAGCAATAAAGATAGATGGATATTTAGTGCAAAAATCTGCAAAACCAACTGTTCCAGTAGAAATCAGTGGCACCATCTAGACTAGACTGGCTGAAACTTAATTCACCATGGAACACAAGAAACTGGAATGAAATAGCTTGCAATTTCGTTACAGTATCAACTGTATCAGTAATTTTGGGCCCACTAGATAGGGGCTCACCACTTTCCAGCCCAATAAAAAAAAACAGATAGTTACGCATAGTTTTGGTCAAAAATGGGGTATTATCATTGATCTGAGATGAAAGAGGAAATGCCTGTAATTTAAAACATAACATTTGTTGTACACTTGCAAGATGGTACATCTGTTATTCTGTTGTGATTCGTGTTTTAACATTTTTGTTTGTGTATTTGTTTCTAAACATTCTAAAAGCACACAAATATGGAAAAAACAATATGTAGAAGGCAGATCACATATTTCATCAGCTATATTTTTACAATAATAAACAAACGAAAAATGAGGTTATGGTCCAATGTCAAATCTGGTACACCATACAAATGCAGATTATGAAATATCCTAAAAATATCTATATGTGGCGATCTATTTAAATTTACGCTGGTGACGTCATAAAAGTTTAATTTAATTTTTTTCAAGTTTAAATGAAAAGAAAAAATAAAAAAAAGACGTGCTCTTATTGTTATCTCTAGTTTTCGATTTACAAATAAAAAAAGGGAAAATACGTCATTATGTTTGAGTATTAAATTTATGTAATACCTTACATATTTAATATCTAAAAATTATATCTATTTATAACATATCGGTATCACCCCTTAATTTATTTATTGTATCTAATTTTTTTATCGTTTTGCATTTGAAATAAAATAAATGTATAAGTTGTCTGTTCACATGGTATTATAACAGGGTGGGGCAATAGTGTGTCGGACCTCGATATCTCGAGTTCTACGATAGCTCGAAATTTTTTAAAAAATTGCAAGTAAACTAGATAAAAAAGTCCATAACTGAAAATTATTTTCGAACATACTGGGCGAGCCAAGACTAAATTACAGGACCAAGTGCCTTTTTTTTTTAATGGAATACTATGTATATCAGTACATTTATTGAAGCCTCTTTCTAGGCTCTATTCATTCCTATATTATTATTGGCTATCTCCCAACCACTTTAATGTAATGAATTTTTTTGTTGAAATAATGCCATCTGCAGATGGATATTAAAAAAATCACCACAGTCACAAGTATAGGTTTTAAGAAAAACTTATGTGAATACCAGTTACGAGACATCTAATTAATATTTTTGAATCATTTTCATTTCCTAAAAATGTACAGGGTGGCCAAAAATTAGTATTCAATTTGAACTTTTTAAATTGAATTTTCTCAATTTTTTCAAATGGAATTTTTCAACGATGTGATGTAAAAATGAAAAACGAACATTTTTTGTAAGTACTTCCCTATGGCTAATTGCAACCATTTTCGTTTTATTGAGCAATAATTACAACATTCAAAAACAAACTTAAAAATAAAGGTTTCTTCAAATAACTCAGTAGAAAAAATTATAATAAATGTTCCACATGTTGGCCATTTTGATTGACACACATCTCTATGCGCTTTTGAAATGAGGTTCCCACTGTTCCTAAAGCTGCCAGTGTGATAGATCTAAAGGCAGTTATTATTCTTTCCTTCATATTTTGTACTGTTGTTGGTGTATCTCTATAAACAATTTCCTTCACGTATCCCCATAAAAAGAAATCCATTTCTGTAAGATCTGGGGATTTAGCAGGCCATTTAGTGGATCCATTTCTTCCAATCCATTGATGAGGGTAGGTATTATTTAAGTGGTCTCTAACTGCATTTAAATAATGTGGTGGAGCACCATCTTGCTGAAACCACATGCTATTTCGAATTCTTCCAGGGAGATTTACCAATAATTGTGACAGATAGTTTTCCAAAAAATGAAGATAAATAGCTCCAGTCAATGTACCATCAAAGAAATGTGGCCCTATTACATGTTCTCCAATAATTCCTCCCCAAACGTTTATAGACCATCTGTGTTGGTTATCAACTTGCATAAAAAAGTGAGGATTTTCCGAATAATAATAATGGAAATTGTGCCTATTAAAAAATTCATTTTTTATGAAAAATTGCCTCATATGTGAATAAAACATTACTAAATTTATCTCCGGTCCAATTACAAAACTGTAGACGCCTTTAAAAATCGTCATCAGATAGTTCCTGCTGCATTTGAATATGATATGCATGAAACTTATTTGTTTTTAAGATTCGGCCAACAGACCGTCTACTTATTCCTACTAATGAGCTCACTTCTCTCTGATTAATATGGGGATCCTCAACCGTTGCCAGCACCACAGAAAACTCATTTTCTTCATTCACAACACGTTTTATTCTTTCACTTTTTTTATATTCCACAGTTCCAGTTTCCAGAAATCTATCGAGAAGGTTTTGGAAGCTGCTAACATCAGGAAGCCTTCTTTCAGGATAACGTTGGTGATAAATTCTATTGGCAAGTAAACAATTTCTGTCTGACTCGCCCAAAACAAAAGTCATGTCTACAAGTTCCGCTTTATTAAAATTCATATTGTAAAATTCCAAATATTTTAAATAAGTGTAATAAATGCTCCTTTATACACGACAATGTATACCAAACTGAGGTTTTATTGCTTGTCGAATAACGAGAACAGCAAAAAAATTTACAAAAAAACATTACAGTAAAGGACTGGTTAAATACTATTTACTCATTTCAATGGAAATGGTCCCACTAAATGGCCTCTTTTCAAAATTGCATAAAGACGTGTGTCAATCAAAATGGGCAACACGTCGAACACCTATTATAAATTTTCCTAATGAATTATTTGAGGGAACCTCTTTTTTAAGTTTATTCTTGAATTTGACATTTATTTATAAAACGAAAATGGTTGCAATTAGCCATAGGGAAGTACTTACAAAAAATGTTCTATTTTCATTTCTACATCACATCGTCGAAAAATATACAGGGTGTTTCATTGGAAAAAATTAAGAAAATTCAATTTAAAAAGTTCTTAAATGAAAAATAAACACTTATTTATTTATAAAACGAAAATGGTTGCAATTAGCCATAGAGAAGTACTTACAAAAAATGTTCCTCTTTCATTTTTACATCACATCGCTGAAAAATATACAGGGTGTTCCATTTGAAAAAATTGAGAAAATTCAATTTAAAAAGTTCTTAATTGAATACTAATTTTTGGCCACCCTGTACATTTTTAGGAAATGAAAATGATTCAAAAACATTAATTAGATGTCTCGTAACTGGTATTCATATAAGTTTTTCTTAAAACCCATAATTGTGACTGTGGTGATTTTTTTAATATCCATCTGCAGATGGCATTATTTCAACAAAATAATTCATTACATCAAAGTAGTTGGGAGATAGCCAATAATAATATAGGAATGAATAAAGCCTAGAAAGAGGTTTCAAAAAATGTACTGATATACATAGCATTCCATTTTCAAAAAAGGCACTTGGTCCTGTAATTTCGTCTTGGCTCACCCTGTATGTTCGAAAATAATTTCCAGTTATAGACATTTTTATCTAGTTTACTTGCAATTCTTTTAAAAATTTCTAGCTATAGTAAAACTCGGGATATCGAGGTCCGACGCACTATTGCCCCACCCTGTATAACAAAAACCTCTATCTACCCACCTTCTGTCTTCAATCATTATTTTTTTATTGCATAGACCAACTTGTCAAAATTTGATATAGGGCCTACTCAGTGTCAACTACGACCCTGGATTATAACAATAACTTTTGACCTACAGAATGTAAGAAAACAGAAAATTTGTTTATGATTTAAATTAATTTAAGTTCACAGTGGAGCGATAAGGTCACATGCCTCTTTCGGGTTCGATTCCCAACAATATAACTGGGATTATTTTGGAAGTAAAAATTTATTCCAGCATACTTGTATATTGGGTATGTCCGTTGTCTCCACATAAGTGTATTTTATGATAAAGAGTATTGTATTAACTATTGTATTTAATGAATGTACGTTTAAAATGTTTAATTTATTTTATGAAAAATTGCAATCCCCTTTTGGCTATAAGGAATAAAATAGACATGATTAGCTTTATGTATTTTATTTTTATAATATAAAAGTTCATATTATAGTAAGCATTGAATTCTGCATCCCATAACAAAACCTAATAAAACTGAAATAAGTACTTTTCTACTGCTCACACCTAGCGCTGAATTACCTAAAACGATTTGGCACATTAATACCACCTGTGTGGAGTGGGCCACATTAGATGTTAAACATTAAAAATTCGATTTCTCGCACCCATAAAAAGTAGTCACATATTCATCTTTCAAAAAACCTCAATTATACGTAAATAATATAATATATGCTTTTATCAACGAAAACTTTTTGGATTTATTATCAAGATTTTGTTATTTTTATGGTATAAGTAACGACCTAGCGTCCTGTCATTGTGACGTTAAGGCTGTGAAAAGAATAATATTATTGATCAATGATTTCTAGAACAACAGTTTTTTTACCGAAATTCTTCATTATTTATCTTGATGAATTGTTGTGAATGATCTAAGAAGATTTGCAGGTTGGTGTAAGATACGGAAAAAAATTATAAAAGCGACCTTGAAGTTTGCGCACAGCTGTATAATTTCATAAATACGTTCACGAAAAAAAAACGCGTTAACTGTTTTACTACAACGTTGTTTGATAAAAATTGTAGTTGTCTTTATCAAAGTCACATAATACATATAAAAGGACTATATACGCATTTGCAGTAAAATTGTTGTAGTTATAAACAATTAATATTATTTAACTTTTTGTTCTCTTCCGATGGTAAAAGTAACCATTTACGTCAAAGTAAGAAATCAACTATAATGTGTAGAAAATTACCACGCTGTCTTTATTGAACTCAAACAAACATTATGCAAAGTACCTACCATTGCAAGGATTTTAATAACAAGACTAATGGGAAATTCCGTGGCAAAATTGTGTGGCATAATTGGTAAAAACAATCTGCTCGAGAATATAGTAATCAGTGATGTCTGGTCAGGGGATGTAGGGGAGCCTGAGCCTCCTCTATAATTTTGGGAAAAGCAGAATATCTTTTACAAGTAGAAATTTCTACTTAGGTAAATCTCAATTCTCAATTTGTTTATAACTCATTAATTAATTTTCAGTGTAAAAAGAAATTTTGCATTTCCTCTTCACAAACATGTAACATTGTAGTCCAGATAGTCCACTCCACGTATGCATATTTCCCGGTCTCTCATCGCGCATGCTCAGATGAACGGAGGCTAGAGGCCAGCCAGTCTCCATTTCAATACATTGTTCTAATGTGATGATGAGTGACTTTGAATTATTGGCGCGTATCTCAGCAAACATTTTGGATTTGTCAGTTAGGGCAGCTAGTTTCCAGCACTCCATCTCTTTCTAGCGCATATACACTTTCGTTGAGGGTTGATCTCCTCTCTAACGAGAGAATGAACAGTTATAGAACAAGAACAGTGGCTATTTGTGGTTTCGTAGGAGAACATAAACAAACCTAAAATATTTAACAGGTGGTCGAAAAATGAGTGCTCTAGGTGAAAATATTCGCAACGACATCTCTTATTGTCCAGACGTGGTGGATTATTTGTTGTTAAATGGATTTAGTTCTATTAGTTATGATAAAAAGGTAAGAATTAAAAAAAATGGTCAGACCTACACCGCCAATGCCATCATTAGTTTTCACAAGTGGTAAATAAAACAGAGGGTTTAGTGATAGCATTTATCAAAAAATCGAGTGGTTAATGGCATCAACAGTTAGAAACTAATGTTTGTTATTTACTATTGATCCATCCTCAATTTGAGGCAGGGCCGGGTTTAATAATTCGTAAAATTTGTCGCGAGGTTTAGAAAGGCATGAAAAATCCTAGGAGCATGATTCATCTTGCATTAAATTTGAAATATTGGGTAAA
The DNA here is from genome assembly GCA_029963845.1 of Rhamnusium bicolor. Taxonomy (NCBI): domain Eukaryota; kingdom Metazoa; phylum Arthropoda; class Insecta; order Coleoptera; family Cerambycidae; genus Rhamnusium; species Rhamnusium bicolor. The sequence goes on from JANEYF010005514.1 coordinate 82,211, forward strand.
CAAGATATTGTAAATTTCTTGGACTATGCGCATAAAAAATAAATAGAAAATTTTAATGAAAAAGTCGTTGAAAATAGGAAAATATTAAAGAGATTAGTTGATGCCGTTATATATTTATCTTTTCAAGAAAATTCATTTCGAGGACATGACGAAAAACGCGATTCGTATAATAAAGGAAATTTCAAGGAGCTAATAGATTTTTTAAAAATGTATGACCAAAATTAGAGAACTTTTTGAATAACGCCACTGTTTTTTGCGGGACGTCTAAATAAATTTAAAATAATCTCATTATTAAAGGCAAAATTTATGAAGAACTACATAATTGCGAATTTTTCTCGTGGCAAATTGGTGAAACGACGGACATTACTTGTAAATCTTAAATTTCCGTAATTTTTAAATATGTAATGCACAGTGAAGTTGTTGAAAGGTTTGTTCGTTTTTTTTATGAGTAGTGGAGGAAACGCGGATAGTTTATTTAAAATCGACGAACTTGGAAAATTTGATTTGAAAAATAAATTAGTTGCACAAACCTATAATGGCGTTGCGGTTACGTCAGGACATCTTAATGGATTTCAAACTAAAATAAAAGGTATTGCTCCTTCACTCACTGTTACTCACACAAATTAAATTTGGTTTTGAGTAAAGCCTGTAACGGAATTGAAGAATATTTTTTTTCAAATATTACTAATTAGATTTTCCGATTTAAATAATTTGCAATATTTCGATTTAGTAAATCCTAATAATTTTATAATGTTTTCTAAATCATTTCCTAACAGTCTAATGGACAATTTGATGAACCAGTATCCCTTTTTTAACAGTATTTCGTTTCGAAATGGACTATGTGTGTTGTATTCTGACCAGCAACTTTTAGCAAATTCAAAATCGCCTCAAGAAATGCTTACTTTTATATATAATAATAATTTAAAAAGCTGTCTCTCCGAACTGTACAAACTTTTATCTTTAGTGTCAACAATTCTGGTAACCTCAGCTTCTGAGAACGATCATTTTCAGCACTCAAACGCATAAAAACATTTACTAGAAACAAAATAGCTCAAGACCGCCTGTCAAATTTATCGCTTATTTCAATAGAAATACGTTTTTTCTCAGAGTTGAAGAAAAATGATTCATTTTCATTTTATGAAGAAATAATCAAGCAATTCGCTAGTTCTGAAAATCGCAGGTTACCACTGATTTAAAAAAATATTTAGACTACACCAAAAGTTAATATAGTTAATTATTATTTTAGACGAAATACTTATTTATGTTATTTATTTTTTAGAAAATATTTTTTTTTGGAACTTCTTTTTCAAAACTGTTTTAATTTTTATTAAAAGTAATAATTTTACACTCTGGCAGTGATCATGAATACAATTTTTTGTTTGTAGAAAAACACTTTTATTTTTCAATTTTTTTCCAAAACTGTTTTGATTTTTTTAGAAGTTATAAGTGGGAATAGGGCTACTCTGGCGATCAAATGTGCAAATTGTTATCATATTGAAATTTAGTTGCCTTTTAAGTTTCAAGCGTCCTCTGCGAGCCGCCACTGGTAGTAATAATTTTAATTTAGACGTACGCACATGAAATAAGTCATCATTAGATTTGTTTACCAATACGTTATTACTTTTGCGTTATGAATTACATAAATCTAACACGTAATCCTGTGATATTGTTACAGTTACATTTATAGTGTGAATGTTATAAGTGGTGATTTTTATAAACATAACTAACCATGGACGATTTTGTTATATCACTCTCAGCTACTTAGTTGGGCATTGCCTGAACTGAGTCATTTCGAGATATTACAGGTAATCTTTATTTATAAATTTTAGAACATCAAAAATTGAGTGGAAAGTTTTCATTTCATTAGCTGAGGTGGATGTTCCTTAAAAAAATGTTTTCTTAACCGCCTCTCAAGTCACCGAAGTAACTCCCAGAAAATCCTAGGATTTTGTGTTGAGTAGAGAGAGACGAGGCCCAACAGTTTATTGTGGAGTCCGAACCACATCTAGGGCATCGACAGTTCTCTCCCATCTTAATCCGAAACAAATTACAAATAAAATGTCTAACTTGCTTCGGGATGGTTCGAACCATCGGCATCGGTACCGAGTAAATAGCTGTAAGTTACCCACTTGGCTACCATGCCTTTATGTAAAAGAATTGATTCCAGTGAATAATAACAACGTTGAGATGTGGATAAATGTATTTAACTCAATGTTGCCAAGCCAATTTTATTTTCATCAGTAGGTTGCCTTTTAAATTTCAGTAGATTTCAGTAACATGTAATACCGAAAGAAAATACAAAAGCATTATTTACATATAAAATAAATTTTTATTCAGATGAATATAACTTACACTCTTACATTAGACAACGGAAAACTACCAGTAAACCTCGCAGTAAGTATAATACAAACGTAAAAAAATGCATAAAAAAAAATGTACCTATATAAAAAGTCGAAGAACATACATTCCAATTAGAATCTGTTTAATATATCGTCATTGTTTTTTTGTACATCATTTTTATGCAGATGAAAAATAAGTTCTGGGAAGTTAACAGCGTAACAATTTTGATTTCTACTAAATAATTGTTGGTATGCAAATGTACAACAATAGGTGTATTTTTTTGAACTGATTTAACTGATTCAACTGAATAAACTGAGAGTAGTGAGATTTATTGCACTCTTAATTTTTCCCTGATTTATGCAGGAAATGTTGCTACAAAAGCTCACAATATATCTAAAAATATTGTAGTAGAATGGTCAACAAAAACCTGAACACACTAAACATAAAATAGCAAATATTATTACAAATTTTGTTAGCATCTTCTACAATATTTTACTGACTATAACCACATCGAAATTGAACCAGTCACTCTTTCTTTTGCAAATTTTTATAAGTTTGTGTTGCAAATAACCTAATAATTTGTAGTTTAATTTTACTATATTTTCTTGAGTACGTCTATTTGTTGTTTCTATTTGTATCGTAATTTGTAGTAAAAGTCCATACAATTGTAGTAATTATGACACTTTTCTCCGTGTTTGGTTGAGTCCACAACGTTGTCTGACGACGTAATCAAACATATTTCCCACTTCAGGGACAAAACATGGTGTTTAGAATGTTTCCCATTGCTTTAATACAAATATCTATAAATATTCCAAATCATGAGTTTCTAACTCTATTGGAAGTGATTGGTGTTCTACTTCTATTCTATTTACACAAGCGCAACAAAATTCGGCCAGTTGTAAATTTACTCTTTGACATTAAGTAGGTACTTATAATGTTTATGAGTGCCAAATCTCAATTTTCCCCTAATTTTAACTCCAGTTCAAAAGTTGGCGATTTTTTAATTTTTTTTCGAACTAAAGGTAATGTCTGTGAATGTGCCAAATCTCAACTGTATAGCCTTATTATAAGTAACTATAGATGTGTTAACCTCAATTTTTCACGCTCGTCTCTCAACTGCCTAGCGTTATGGAGAAGATATAAAGGTTCTATCCCTATTTTCCCATCGCCAGAGAAAGTTTGGCAAGTTTTAAATTTTCGCATTAGAAGTAATGTCTATAAGTGTGCCAAATCTTAACTGTCTATCCATTTTGGGTACGAAACATCTCAATTTCTCATCTTTGAAGCAAAATTTTTCGGGTTTTTGATGTTTCCACATGCATTGAGGATAATTTCTAATACAGTGTACCAAAATCTCAACTGTCTGTCTATTGGAAGATAATATAGAATCTTCACCGCATATTTCTCACCTCTGGATCAAAACCCAAGTTTTACTTCCTCACCCCTCAAAGTGAGGAAGTTATGTATTCGTGAAAAAAATTTTGAAAATTTGTATTGCATTTCTGGACGAATCTCGACGAATTATGACGACACACAAAATTTTAGACAGAAAAAATTATGTCTGTGTGTGTGGTTCGCGATAGCAGCTACAGTTTTTGAGATAAAGCTTTTAAATTTGGTACACACATTCTAGAGGTCAAGGCAGAGATCAAGTTCGTTGATAAGCAAAATCGGACCCAATGTCTAAAAAAAATTTTAGTGACATTCCACCAATGTGACTTTTTTGAAACGTCAAAATGGGACTTTTTTTGAAACGTCAAAAATTACTTTTATTATAAACTCCACCACACGTCGAGTTTTACTACGGTGAGGAAGTTCTGATACCCAAGTAATTGGCAGCGGTTTTTATACATTATTTTAAAACCCATGAAATATTAAAATTGTTAATTTGTATCTGAAAATTTTCATATATTTTCATTTCTTGATTTTTATTCTTCTAAATTATTTTTAAGTTGTTTATTTATATAAAATCTTAATTGTTAAACTGGTATCTGTTTAATGATTTTGCCTTAATATTTGTATAAGTATCTGTTAAATGTTCTTTAATTTATTGTTATTTTCTTTATTACTATTTCTCCAGCGTCATTTTTAAATGTTAATATTGTAGTGACATAAGTCCAAAATTAAAATTCAAACATTTTTCTTTGAGAAATAATTTGTCAACAAACAAAATACGTTTTTCTAAAAATATTTAACTTTTTTTCATATATCTGCAAATTATTGTCTGCATTTAATTAAAAGGGAAAATATACCGGAAGTTAACTATGTTTATTTTGTTAATCGATTTAGTAAACAACTCTTTCATTTTTAATTAAGTTCCTTTAAAGAGAAACAAATAAAAATTAATTACAATTTTTCATTTAAATCAGTCACGTGTTCAAATTACGCTTGGAAAACGTTTACATTTTCCTGACATATTTAAAAATAAAATATGTTTTAGTAATACCCAGATGCCACAACTGGGAACTAAGCATCGAAGAGAGGGGGAAAATACTAATTAAAAGTAAAAAGTGAAAACATTTTCTATTTACTGTTAGTCAGCCGTTTGTGCGTCTGAGGTCAAGTTTAAGAAGCTCTCCAACTTTCCAGGAACTCAAAATTTTTTGGAGCAAACTTTACATTTTTAACTTTTAAATCTTAGGAGGATGTACTAATGAGTAAGTATTGAAATTGAACAGCTACGGACTAGGACTAGTTTACGGAAAAAATGAAATTAAAAAATGAAAAACCAAAATTGGAAAATTAAATATGTGCTAACATATCATATCTGTTCTTTGTATTGTAAGGAAATATTGCAAAATTTTTTTAAACAACGTGTACGTTTAAATAAACAATACCATGCATGGAAAACTGCTACAAAGTATACCGTATTACGAACACGGAATGGTACTCATTTCTTTACGATTATGAAGTTTGCAAATCATACTAATAAATAAATGGGTATTCCATGCGAGTTATACACTATACTTTTTCTACGACATTTTTTTTTAATTCAAAAACATTTGACAGTGCGGCTTTGTGTATTTTATTTGTGTTGCTCTGACAGTACTGTCATAGCTTTTTCGATTTAATTGTACCTGAATCAAAATAGGCCTATTTTGCACTAGTTGCTATGGCAATCAGTTGGAGATAAAAAGTCTATACCGCTACCACCCTAAATAAGGGGTTATGTCCAATACTAAGGATATGAGATATATCCACTTATTTACGCGCCGTAGCGATACAATGTATTGGATTTATGTGACCAGATGAATAAACAGATTTCTTAGTAGTCGTAGAAAAAAGTGTTACCCATATTGTTCATAAATGTTTCTTCATTTTACTCAGATTATAAATAATGTTAACTTGAGTTGATATAATGAGAAATAAGGAACAGTTAATAAAAATTAAGTTTATTGAATAATCTTTCTTTTTATGGACTTTGTTAAACAATAATAAATTTTTTCTGTAACCGCTATTAAAAGTAGACCTTTAGCTTATTGAATTAAAAATGGTATATTTTGTATGAGGAAGCATGTTAAAAGTGAAAATATGTAATTGTTCAACCAGGTATTGTCATTAATAGAGGTCTGATACTGGCGAATCATTCCAGTGCCGTCTGCAGGATAAGAAATACAAGTTTATGTTGTGAATTTTTCACATAATATAAATTTTTATATGTATAACCATATAAATCTAATTTATTTATGAATACTCGTTAATCAGGTATTTTAAAAAAACCTTCTATACATGTGAAAGAATTAGTTCGATTATAAATCAAATTTCGTTCAATAATATAAGGCTGTTATCGTATTATATAGTTGTACAGATATTGGATTATACTCTAAACAATCATATACCCACATAATGCAAACTGTGAATCAGCATTTACATTATTCTCGCAGCCAGAATGTTATACAATACTTGTCCACCGTTGTGTATTACTACGTAAACTTTGACGATATAAAAAGAGTTCAACTACAATTTGATACTAAATGATAATTTGATACTACTTGCAAATGCTCTATAGCTGGTGTCGATCCCATAGTCCAAAAAGATTTAGAATTTATAGACGCAAGCTTTTCTTGATTCCCTCGTGCTTTAGAACAACTTAAACAACAACAAAAAACAGGAGAATTTACCATAATCGATGCAATAAATGTAGCGTTTGATTTTGGCGATAATATATTATGTATCAATTTTTATCTGGAGATATCACTGAACGCGTAAACAAAAAACTTATGTTTTACACAATAATCCTGGCTTTGTCACAGTTCATCGAATAGTAGAGGTGGATTGTTTACGGCATCAAATAAATATGGCGTCTATACGAATGATCCCCTATTTTAAATATGCGCCAATAACATCTGTCGTGGTGGAATGTTCGTTTTCAATATGCAAATAGATTTTTGCAGAGAGGCGGCGGAATTTTAACAGCAGAACATATGGGGCAACTTTTAATAATATACTTCGCGTGTTAGGAATAATACCGCAGCAATAACTGTGAATAAGTGTGCAGTGCAGTGAAAAAAAATTGGTGTAAACAGCTAGCTAGTGCCAATATACTTTAACTTTACTACCTCCACTAGTCATTTTTAAACCTCTACACTACAAGGTAAGTCACTGAAATTAGTTTGCAGTTATAGTTTAAAAAATATTTGGTTTTAATCGGTATGTAAATTAGTAACAAATAATTCCTTGTGTCGAGCCTGTTTTTGTCATCATGACTCGCCGATATCCGAACTATAATAATTAAATTCCCGTCTTCATTACTGTTAAAATGACACTGAGAACTGTCATATTTATTTGTTACCATTTGGTTTTTTTAAATATCAAATCAAACGAATTTGTATACATTTTCTGATTATTATTACTGTCGTAGAAAAAATAGTATATGACACACGTGTTAAAATATTATTTTCCACTTAAACGAAATAAAATGACACTTAATACTTGTATCATAAAATAGTTATTTTCTTCAATCACGGAACAGTAGGCCATAATTTGCTAATTTTCAGTAAAAAAGATGACTTTGTTGACTCTACTGTAATTTTGACAGATGGAACTTAATTTAAGACACTTAGTGTCATTTTTGTTGATGTTCTATTTAACGTCATTAATTCACAGCATGCATTTTTCGCTTTTTACATGATCAAAGGAAAATAATGTATGCAAATTCGTGTTATTGCAATTGACGTGTTGTCCAACTTGACCTAATGACCTTGTTGGAAAATTTTTTCGTCACATGGAATAAACATTCACTTTTTACACTTGTCGCATAAATAGTATACACGCATATTATGTTAACTAAAACATGGTTTACTAGTAAATGCAAATATAAAATCTTTCAACATTCTGTTATTTCTTAAATCTTAACTGATGCATACTGAAGATGAAGAAGACAAATATTGTGCTACATGCATGGATAAAAATTTGGAAGAATTGTTACAATAATACAATGACCCCAAAAAGAATAACGAAGTTTTTCAAGGATACGAAGATGAAGAAAACAAAAGAAAAGAAAGTGGTTAAGAAACAATTCAGAAATACTTTTTTTATTTCACATAATATTTTTTTCCGATTATGTTTTGTAATGGAAAAGACAAATAATAATAGCAAACCAGGCTATCCTAAAGCAGACTAAGCAAAACAGACATAGTGAGTGATAAGTGGATCCCTCTGGTGGTCAGGGCTACTACCAGTCAGACATCACTGATGTCAAAGTGACAGATAGTGATCTGCAAAGCAGGTACCAAGAGCTTTGACCTCTAACCCGGGTGGGCTAAACTACATACTGAATAAGATTTGCAGGAAACAACTACTCAGCGGACAAAAGTCCCGACCTGCATTGAATTAAACCTGCAAATCTTGTTTGGTAGCTAAGATCATTTGCAAATGATCTTTTATTTGTGTTTTCCATTACTTATGGCATATTGACGAGAACATAAAAAGTTCTAAACCGGTCTATGTCTAGTGAGGAATTGGCAAATGATCTTAGCTACCAAACAAGATTTGCAGGTTTAATTCAATGAAGGTCGGGGCTTTTGTCCGCTGAGTAGTTGTTTCCTGCAAATCTTATTCAACGTGATATTGACATTTCAAATGTTCAAGTTATACTATTATCACAAGCCAGATTTGAAAATGTTCGATTCAGTGCTTCCGGAGATATTTCGGGAAATATGATTCTATCTTTGGTTAATGCTCCCAACAAATGTAATAATTGCTGCTATTTTGAAGTGTTCTAGTAAATCCTAAAGTATGGCATATTGCGTAAGGGGCATATGAACAAAAGTTATGTGTAAATCATTGTCTCATGAAAAAGTTGATGCCTTTTTCAATTTTCAAAGTTATTTCACAAAGAGTAATTTTTTTACACACACTGCTTTTGGTAGCAAGGTTATTTTTTTCTTGGAACATCTCTGTTTATTGGACTCTACTATATAAGAAGATAAGGGAGTAGTAGAAGCAAATAAAATGAATAATCAAAAAATCTACCTCTTTGGATGATTCACTTTATAAAAAAAGTCCTTTTCGATTTCAATGCCAATGTAAACCATGTAAAATCACAAACTTCTCATACCAGGTGTTTTACGTATCCTGACTTATCATATGCATATTCATAATTTATTCAAATGCTGTGACAGAATGTATTTGTATAATTCTAGAATAATTCGGCTTATGTTACACTCTGTGAATAATAGGATTTTCTGTTTAATTACACATTATCAATACAATTTGTTAATATAGAGGACTTTACGTTAATACCGTACGCATTTGTAGCGTTTATAATAATTATATTCTCTGTTAGTGATTCGAAATAAACATTGTTTGCACACAAAATTGAATTTCACCTCCACAAATTTAACAGAGAGAGAATTCATATAAACTAAACTCTAATGGTAAATTATTGTAACAAAATATGCAGAGAATTATTTTTTAGAAGGAAAAGTTTGTTAGTTTTTACTAGCAATTATTATTGCAAAGCACATTTTAACTGTAACATTTCTGGCATGAAACTAATTGATGAATCTTTTACCACTCAACAGAAAATTTTTCTACAAACAAATGCAACTCTAAAAGTACTACATCCTGCAGCGATTCAAAGTGGTATGGTTTAGAGTTTAGAGCTTATTATATAACACTATACAAAAGTGCTTTGAAAAACTGAGTAAAAAGATTTAGCAGCTCGATTTAGTCGGACGTACATATTTTACAATACTATGTCACAAATTAGAAAATTTTATGGTTGTCGTACCCAGAGTTGTGATTTCGAGTTCAATTATATTTGATTCAGTACAGTTTGCTACTTTTTACTACATCAGCAATTCTTCAAAAATCCATAATTTTTTATTCTATTCTTCGTATTTCAATAATTAACTGTTGAGTAACTATAAGGTCGGCTTAGGAATATGTTGCGTAACTTGTTGTTTTATTTTCATTTATTAATAGAGCTCTGATATTGGCAGGCCATGACGCCAAAAATAGGGTCAGCGCAAGGGAGTATTTGTTTTTAATTTATATACGAATTAAAATCCAATATTTTTTAAACTATTATTGCAAACAAATATCTTTCAGTGGTTTACCTTACAGTGTAGGGGTGGAGGTAGTAACGTGAAAGTATATTGGTAGTAGAAGTTTACACCAATTTTTTTTTCTGCACTGCACACTTATTCACAGTTATTGCTGCGGTATTATTGATTAAAAGCGAAGTATGTATCTGCAAAAATCCATTTTATGTTAAAAACGAACGTTCTACCTCGATAGATGTTATTGGCGCATATTTAAAATAGAACATTGATAAATACGTCATACTTATTTGAAGCCCTAAACATTTCACTTCTTTGTATGTCTACTATTTAATGAACTGTTACAAAACCAGGATTGTTGTGTAAAACACTTTCTAGTTTTTTGTTTACTAGTTCGGCGATGTTTCCAGATAATTGAAACATATATTATCGAAGATCAAACACTACAATCATCGCATCGATTATTGTAATTTGTCCTACTTTTTGTCGACATTCAAATTGTTCCATAGCGAGAAGGATTCGTAAGAAGCTTGAGTATGTAAATTCTAAATCTTTTTGGACTCTGAAATCAATTTTAGTATGACTCTTTTAAATCGTCAATGTCTCTGTAGTCCTACGATACTGCGTTCAGCATGTGCCCCATATTGTCAGTATAGACTGTGGAGGTAGTGGTGTATTGGGTAGAAGTTCGTGGAAAAGTCACATACACATGTACAGAGTGCAGAACCTGCGGGGAAGTATTGCATAACATTCTGTCTACCAGTTCAAATGCTAATTCACAAAGGGTTCGTCTATAGGAACCTGACTCTGTGCGTTGAGTGGTTTTGTTTTAAAACTTAACTAGCTATAGATGGCGCCCATAGGTAACAATTAATATTTAATAACCTATTTGCCACACAGAAACAGGTTGCTAGTGACCTGATAACCTAGAGAGATTTTGTGTAACACCATAAGGAGCTCCTACCCCACGACCAAAAGTTTCCGACTAAAACCAGCTAGCCGTTAGCACAAATGTGCTGTATACTTCCACACAAGTTCAATCTTAAAGGGGGGTACAGCACAAATTTTCTCGAAAACTGTGCTACTTTAACTCTACGCCCTTAAAAGTTTTAGGTGGGCTACGAGCAACTGAGGTGGTGCCACTATCGCCCTGTACAAAGAGCAACAAAAAAAACAGATGTATTTGTCATATCCCGTAACATGACAGTTTTAAATTATCGCAAAAATTAAATATTCAAAACTAAACTTTGGCTCCTCAAAACAGAAGCACCGAAAATCAACATTTTTTGTTAAGAAATTCATCTTACTTTTGAGAAGAACCTACTAACTGCATTGTGTTTCATACACATACTAACTTATAGATTGTGTAACATTTTCTGTTATACGCCGTATATTGCTTATTACTGGGGTATGAAACCATCTTACAGACCTGCATAAGTTTCTCGTTAGGGTCTGTTTATATTAATTATGCAACATACACATTTAAATGGGGTGCGGAAGGGTAAACAAACTAAACTCTGTATACCGGCATTTCAATCTACTATTTGACAAGACAAATTCAACAATATTCGAATGAGATATGAAGTGACACCCGCATCCGTGCAAAAATCGATATTCGCTTTGATGATGACTTATATCGCCCGTCAGCTTTAAATAATTTAATTTGATTTTGTTTTATACTTTTGAACAATTGCAGGAAATTAAAAATTAACATGGGTTTTCTTTCTTCCTTTTTCGAATATTCCCTGACTATTTTCATTGGAATTTAAATCGCTTTTTATTTTCATGAAACATTTATATTGAACAATAGATAATTAATTGAGATTAGTTCTTTCCTTGTTAAAAGTTGTATATAGAATAGCATTAAATAATTAAACAACATTTTATATTTCTTTAAATAGATTTATAGAGTGGAATGAAAAATAATAACGCTGAAAATGGTAGTTTACTACCATCTTTTTTTTCTTAAAATAGAGTGACATCACGTAACAAAGATCTCTTCACCTACCTGTCATTGCCGATTGTACCTGAAGAACTCTTCAGCAGCCTCTGGTCATTGACGACTTCTTAAACATCTCCTAGTTATTGCCGATTACTTCTTGTGTCTGAAGAACATTTCACTACCTTCTGGTCATTGACCATCGCACAAGAACTAAATCCGTGGCCTTTCTCGATGGACACATGCCATCTACTATGAATGGCACTGAAAGTGTCTTAGAATACGCCTTCTTGTGGCCTCTCAGAACCAGTTTTCAGGAGATATTTGCAGCCGTTCCTGAAATACAGCGAGAGCTGATTCTACACAAACAGGTGTTAAGGGAAGCAAGTGATGTACGTGTATATTTATTATGTGGTATTGATTGCGCATCGTAAATATGCTCACTACAAATGGAGAGGGCACAGTTCATACAAGTTATTATTTATTTTCGTTTTAATGCGTTTCTGTGTTGAATCAGCGCTCGCTGTATTCTGAAAAAAAAAACTGAAAAAGATAATTTTCTTACTTTTTCCATAGTTAGGAAATTTCCGACAAAAAGTTAGTGCAGGACGGTATTTGCATACGCAGAATCAAAAATTATATTAAAATGTACATAGCTTATTTGTTTTTCAGGGTGATATTCGCAAAATTTACACAAATGAGTAACTCAGGGAAGTTACAAAACTTACCGATAGGAAAAAGTGTTGACAGAAAATAATATGGATAAAAGTGTCAGCTTTGACCAGTCGAGGTTTTCGCCACACATGGCCTGACAATCATTTGTTTAATTTTTTGCTATTTTTTTTTCGTGTATACGCCATGTTGGATTTTTATGTTACTGAATCATAAATATTGTCTAAACGTTATTTGTAGCATTCTTTAAATATTTCTCTTTTCTTTTTTGGGACTTACTCTCAAATGAATAATTCTTCATTATCTAAAAAATATAGTTTAGTTACCCAGTATGTTACCGGAAAAATAAAACTCTGCCCTTGTGACTTTACGTCAAAAAGGTTAGTCAGAGGGTGTTTTTTTTGACAACTAATATGAGACACAAAAATAATAATATAATTCCCTAACGTTTCAGAAAACGAATCTGTTTCCTTTTTCAAAATTATTTATCTTTTTTTAGAATATGTCAAGCGTGAAACTTGACGCATATATTATTTGTTTATGTAATACCCATAGACCTGTTGATACTTAAAAATTGTACAATATAAATTTTGTTCAATTCTTCTTTTAACATCGGTAAGCATGTTGTATCAAAATCTACAGAGCAATGGGATAAACATTTTTCATGTTTTCATTTCCAAATAAAATGTTTTCTCGTTTTATGAAATTATCAGAGAAATAAAAAAATTACAGCAATTTATGCTTTTTCTTCAAGGTAGCTATGGAAAAAAATTAAAGGAAGTTGCATGTAACGGTCGTAATAATTCATTATTGTCAACTATCGTAATTGTATGTGTTATTTGGTATTTCGCAAAAATGATTTATTTCACTAATGAAAGCATAGAAACCAAGTGGATAGAGTGCTTATAGTTTAGCTATTTACTAGGTCGATAGTTAGATTTCATCCTGGAGCAAGTTAGACATTTTATTTGTATTTTGTTTCGGACTAAGATGGGAGAGGAATTTATCGATGTCGTAGGTGAGGTTCGGAATCCACAAAAAACTGTAGAGTCTCGTCCCTATCAAACAGAAAGTCCTAAAAATTTGAGATGACTGACGACTTGAGAAACGGTTAAAAGAATATATTTTTTAAAAGAACATATGTATACAGTAAGAGTTGTTTCAAGTCGACAGACGTTAAAAAGAAAGCAAATCATGATGTGTATGTCATCAATACTCCACATAAGAAATCTACATTTGCTTTCCTTTAATGTATGTTCGAGTTAATGCAGCTCTCGCTATATACCTATCTGTAGGCTTTTCTTATAAATGGGATGCTTCATTTGGGCGCATGGTGTAGAAAAGGAGGAAATTTAATCTAATTTTTTTATAAACCGAAGAACTAATATCAAAATCTCACGACTTACTACTTTTCTCGACATCTCCAAAAAAATGATAGTTACTTTTGAATTTTCAATAATAATCGTAACCTACTTCATGGAAATCTAGATACAAATGCCAAACAGTTGAAATTTTTTAACGTAATTTTACAATCAATATGTCTATTAGAGATTTGAAGTTAACGATTTTAATGACCAGTCAGGCAGCAAACCTAGTTATTTAATAACAGTAACAAATGATAATCACAATACCTTTCGAAAAATATGTTCTAATGTATATAGTACTGCAAAATGTTTTCTTCGTACTTCTTTCATAGTCGATGGTATTTTTTTTTTTTCGTTAAATGAATAACATAAAAACATAAAATACCACGAAGAAAAGACAACCCTCCCCCCAAGTCCTAAAGAAGAAGCTCTTTGGGAATGGGTTGCAACATAAGACAAAGGTGACATTTTTCAAGTTTAATGTTAACATCTTAGGCTCTTGCCTTATGTGTTTTTTGTTTTACAGGATATTTATAGTTAATTATGGGGTTTTACCGAAAACATCTGATTTTGGTTGGTTGCAACTCCCAAATAAGGCATTTGCTAAAACAGCAGCAAACCAAATAATGTATAACTGTTTATGCGTTTTCACCAGTAATCTCTCTAGTACTTACATTATATCTGAATAACATATCTCCATGTAAGATGTTGACCGTCGAGACCTAATTGCCGCGATTTGGCCGCTAGTACGCGAAAGCTCTTCCGGTGATGAAACGCTCTTCTTCCAAATATTCTAAAGCGAATTAATCTAAAAAAAGTGAAATGTCAATTTATAAATTTTACACCATTATTTGATTAAAAAATGTCCAGTGTAATTTCATCTAGAGTACCCATTAAGCAAAAATATTTCTGAAATTTTTATGGTTACCATGGTAACGATACAAAAGTAAAGGCTGTGATTGGTTACAAAATATTCTAATTAATTACTTTGGAAAATGTAGAAAATCATTACGATTATACACTTTTTCAATTAAGAAAATGTTTTAATAATTAAAAAAAACCTTACCAATGACGTTGGGTTTTCCTGGGAAAAAATATATTCAGCTTGTTGCCGCTTTTCTGGACGCTAGGATTGCATATTTTTTAATGATATTTGTAGAACAAGTAATAACTGCAAAATCAAAAAAAAAACGTTTAAATAACTTTTAACTCTTTGAGAAAAATATTTGTAGTACCAGTAACATATTTATTATAATTATATAAAAATCTCTTTGTTCTAATTGTGCCAGCATATGTCAAGAATGAGTATGGACAATACGATGGGTCTACTTTAAAATATCCTTCTTACTGCATTGATATTACTCTTTAACATTTTATTAGGTAATAATAGATTACACTTGTTTCAATAAATGTGTCAAATAATTTGGATGAGTAATCTTAATGAAGAAAAAACAAGAAAGTAGTGTCGCGCTCGGGTACTGTCCATGCGCATTTTTGACATTTGCTGGCTTCAAATAAAACAAAGAGATTATTTATCTTCTTATAATAAATATGTCACTGGTAGTACAAACAATTTTCTCAAACACTTAAAAGTTATTTAAATGATATTTTTTATTTAACAGTTATTGCTTATTCTACAAATAAGTAGTATTTATTATGTTAGTTGAGTTAAATATTATTAATACGTTTATCACATTGCCATGAAAACAGTACAATTCATTTTTTTAAGAGACAAAAATACACATAAAATCTAACGACATTTTCACCATGTTATTGTGTTCTCATATTTTTTTTGTACGAATAATAATAGTGTCTAGTATCATTATCGCTACGTATCTGCGGTATGAAAGTAAAAGGGGACCTTATATAAATGGTTTTATAGAAAACTAATCTGTACGCTTCCGAAGATGCCAACTGTTCTCGACATGGAGAACCTACTTTTATCATTTTCTTCCTCATTCGCACTTTGTCAGGCCCAGCTATAAATCACGGCACGCTAATATCGCCCTAGGCGACGGGACGCAAGCGTTCGCCTTCCAGGATGCGATATTGTACCATATACCCACGCTTATATCCTAAAAGAATTGTAGATTCTCAATATTAATGGTTTTAAATCATAGATTCTCTACCTTCAGGGGATATTCCGCTGTTTTTCCTACGGAAATTCGGGATCGTTTTTTGGATCGTAAATAATCACACCCTTATGGATTGGAAATATTAAAGATTTTAGGTAGCGGATGGACTAAGCCTGTGTCAAGGGGGCGATAAATTGAGCGCAGTAGACAGTTCTGATTTTTATAATATTATTTAAATCGAAATTTGAACATTTAAATGTATTAGCATAAAATGTAATACCGTTTGTTATGTCTACTGTAATTTCATTTGTCTGATTTAGTCATAGATTTATTACATTTTAACACGAAATTTAGTTTTTAATATTTTAAATTTTGTCATATTATTTATAGAAAAAAAAAATAGTGATCAAATTACATTTTAAAATAAAATAATTCCAGACAGAAAATTATACTATCTGGCACACAATCAATGATTCATTTTAGAATTCACATATTCACTTTTGCAGTCATTTAATAACTTTAAATTGAGGGTATACCACCAAATATTCATGTTTTTCGTTAAAAATTAAATTCTATAGCTCTTAGAATTGCATTGTCCCTGCAACATTTTTCAATTTGCTGATACTGCCATCTAGTCCAGTGTTTCTAGTAATCGTTAAAGTCTAAGAAAGCTGCAATTTTTTTTACACTTTGATTTCTTCATTCTAAACAATGCCTCAAAAGTCCACGGCGATGATTCGTTGTACGCACAATTTTTACGGTGCTTATAAGGGTTAAAAAGTGAATTTTTGCGAATATTTTCATTCCTTTGAATTTTACGAATATGAACGATTAGAAAATTATCTATAAACAAGGTCCTTACTCGTTTTGTCATACGAGTTATAGTTTTCGAGAAAACATGATGTAAACTCAAGCAACATTCTAACGACGAACCGACGTTGCTTGTCGCAACTAAAAATCGGAATGCGACGTATGCATAACATCGTGCTGAACCATATTTGTACTAATCTGGTCAATAAAATATACGTCGATTCGACGTAGAGGACCGACTTTAGTCGTTGTGATTACCCACCAAATGTTCACCAAATATTAC
>JANEYF010005515.1:0-36133 GCA_029963845.1 Rhamnusium bicolor
GACACTTCAAAAGTCACAGCTTTTAATTTTGTTTTGCCTCTAATACTGATCTCATAAAACTCTCCCCTTTTTATGTAAATACCTGGACCAAGAGAAGAGGAGAACTGGTGGATCGAACTGATCATTATATACAGGGTGGAGCAGAAAAACGTAATATTACACAACTGGCATTTTTTTCTCAAGGGTAACTGCAGTACTGACAGTGGTTAGTCAAATTGACACCGAACCCATTAAGAGCCTAGCCGTTGGTGAATTCTTCGCTGGACTAACCCCTTTGAAGTTAAGTAAGATCTTCGTCCCCAGTTAAGTTTATTTGGTCAGAAGAAACGTTGTGAGAGATCAGGCATCATTTTTCATTTTTTTTTTTTTTTTTTTTTTTTTTTTCCCTCTCACCATCATTTTTGGATACTTTTTGGTCTTCAACCACCTTTAATTTTTTTATAACTTGTAAATACTTGTACATCACATATACTAGTCTTTATTATACTTTTTATTAAAATAAGATCTTTTTTATTCCACTTCCCTTACCAACCGAATTCAAGTTTTAACGCTATCTTTACCTTTTAAAGTAAAATTTTAATTAATTGGTACTTGCAAAAGTCCTGGCGCCCAGCCTAGATTTTGGTGATAACTCAAATTAATCTAAGCCCTTATTCACGACCTGCTTACTGAGCTACCGGTCAATAAGTACAACCCCCAGCTTATTGTGTTATGCCAACAATTGGACGGGGGTGTTGCAGTGTATGTATGTATGTATGTTTGTATATAAACTGGTTTGTCATATATGTGTTTTTATTTATACAGATATACTAACCATATATTACTATAAGATGGTTCTTTTTTTTTTTTTTTCGACAATCGTTTGGTATATGTATATACAGTGGTTATTTAATTTTAATTTCCTTTTTGACGTCCACTGTTTTGTTTTTAGTTTATATATTAGTTTGTGCTTCATGTGTTTGTATTTATATACATCAAATCTGTATAATATTTTAAATTTTATTAACTATAAGAAAGTTCTTGTTTTTTCGACAAAAGTACCAATCTGTATATACAGTGGTTTTTACTTTACTTTTACTTCTACTATTTTGCTTATAGCTTATGTATTTGTATTTGTGCTTTGTATATTTATATTTATATATATCAACCCTGAATTTTTTTTTCTCTTTTAACTATAATATTTTTGTGCTCTGACTTGCTACAAATGTACAAACCTGTATATAATGTGGTTAAATAAACGATATCTATCTATCCATTATACTACTGGAAAAATAAACCTCTGCTCTTGTGACTACGTCAAAAAATCAGTCAGAGGGTATTTTTTGACAACATAAGGCACAAAGATAATATATTTACGTAACGTTTCGGAAATGGAAACTATTCTGTTTCCTTTTTGAAAGTTATCTATCTTTTTGTAGAATATGTCGGCGTGAAAGTTGACACATATTATTTATGTGATATTCATACTTACATAGAATTGTTGGTACTTAAACTAAAACCAAAAAGAGATGAGAGTTGAATGACACCTTAAAATATAAAACTGTGTTGACATATGTAATTGGCAAATTTTCCATTTCTTTCAGAATATTTCAACAATACTACATCTGAATATTATTTATGCTTGTGATTAAGGAAGGAATGTTAAAGTGCATATTTCTAATGTATTGTAGTAGGCCTGCGATTCCACGATATACTGCACTCAACACGCCTTTCGCCAACTAAGTTGGCATCATCTGGATATGAATTAAAATAACCTTATGCTAACAATGTACCCTATTTATACCTAAACTATTGTCACGGTTCGGTGAACCTTGACCTAACTAGATTGTAGTGCTTACCTAATTGTAAGACATAAACCAGAAATGTCAGTACATCCTATCGTTTCAGTAATCGGATCGCCAACTTACCACCTATCAAGATGGTTAACAGAAGAGTTCGAAAATTTTTAAATTTACGTTAAGAAATTCGATTTTATATTTAAAAAATAGTTTAAGTAGGTAATTAAAACTAGGCATTTTATTTTTCAAAACTGTGAGATAAAGTCACTGACTAATTGAATTTGAAATTCCCAATTTTTATTGGAATACTAGCGTATTTTGCATTGTTTAATTTGTCGTTTTAGAATGTCTGATGCGCAAAGAGAATTGTCTGGCCATGAGTACAAAAAGAGAAGGCTAGAGAAGGAAACCCAAAAACAAGCTGGTGCTCTGCACAATTATTTACAGGGTAAATGATAAATATTTGCAAGGATTTGAAATGTAAGTTTTTCATCGTGTAAATTTCAAAATGTCATAATTTACAATTTACAAAAAATCAAAATTTTCAAAAACCAAAAAAAAGGGGTGACAAATTTTCCTTCCGATTATGAAAAAAAATAGTTTGCAAAGATTTTACTAATTGTCTAGAAGGAATCTGGGGAGGCTGCGCATTTTTGTAACTTTTTTTCTCAATTTT
This sequence comes from Rhamnusium bicolor, assembly GCA_029963845.1. Taxonomy (NCBI): domain Eukaryota; kingdom Metazoa; phylum Arthropoda; class Insecta; order Coleoptera; family Cerambycidae; genus Rhamnusium; species Rhamnusium bicolor. Next base: position 2,455 of record JANEYF010005515.1, read on the forward strand.
TTTTTCTGCAAAACCTCAATTAGTAGTGATAGTTGTGCCTTCAAATATTGCTTGGGTTCCATGCTCCAATACTGAGATATGGTACAACCTAAATCCACCAGCCATCACTGGTCTGATGGTGAATCAGCTGACAATAACAGTCTATAATTAGTATAAAGTATAATTTCTGCAGTTTGTGCACTTTTGGGCAAAAAAGAAAGTCCAAGTGATGTTCTTAAGATAATAACAATGCTAAATTTTGCTCCAAATCTTAGTATTGCCTTAAGAATACTATTCCAATATCAGTATCAAGTGGAGACAGAAGTTTTTCCAAATTAAAATTGATCAAAACCTTTTTACGCTCAACTACTACGCAAAATCGACCAAACGGCTCGGCCATTTTAGCAATTGAACATGAAATTGCGGATCAAATAAACTTAAAAGAGGTAATAAAAAAATTTGCAGAATTAAAAGTGAGAAAAAAATATTCTTCTGATTATAACTCAAACAAACAATGTATTATTGTGGTTCTATGTATCTACCTTTTGTTTTCTATTTAGGTTTTAGGTATAAGTGAGAAAAAAATCTAAATCGTAATAGCGGTAAAATTGCACCCTGTATGTTTAAAATTAAATAAATACTTTTAAAATATAACAACTAGGTATCTATGGGTACGTGCAACTCTATTTTAATTTATACTGTTTTGTATCAAATGTTTAGTTTTAATACTTGTTTCTTTTTAAATGTACGTTTTTTTGCAAATTAAAACCATCTTTCATTAAGAAAAAAAATAACTTTAAAAGGGGCGGCAATTTGTTTTTTGTCCAGGGTCCCTGCCAAAAGGGCAGAGAGAGGTAGTTATCTACAGCATAATTGATGTACAGATTACTTACATAAGTCAAAACAAATTTAAATTGTAATTATTTAGAGATATAAAAATATACACTAGGTTACTACACAATGCACATATAAATGTAAACACAAACATATATACAATATGTAGTACATACATATTCACGTCCAAAAAAAACAGTTATACAATACAACAAACACAATATATACAATAAAACACATACTGCCTGGTGTCCTCCTTTGAACTATAAAAATGCAGAATAGATGACTAGTATGTCCCCATGTCAAGATTGAATAAAACAAATTACTTTCAAAGAGAGAATAATAAGCAGCTTTTAGCACATCAAAAGACATTAATTTATCAGATTTCTAAACAAGTACATTTGGCCAGCTTATTACAAGTGTGGTTTATATGGTGATCTCATCTTAATTTTGGATTTAATATTACTCCCAGAAATTTAACAGAGTTTGGATTTATGTAACCTTGTAAGTCTCTAGTTGTAAAAATCGTGTTGTATGTTTAACTCTCATTTAAACAGTTCATTTACCGAGATCATTCTAAATTCTTTGATTGTGCCTCTTTTATTTTGCTTAAAAGATCATTTAGATTAGTTATGTACAGTTAAGAAGGTTGCATCGTCCGCATATAAAACACATTTTGAACATGAAACATGAGATGGCAGGTCATTTATGTAAACTAAAAACAAAAGCGGTCCTAAGACAGAGCCTTGAGAAACGCCATGTTGGATATTTGAGATGTGAGATGATGTGTTACTATATGTGGTGACCTGTTGTCTATTGGATAAATATGAATCAAGCAACTTCTCGGCTAGACTACTAATACCATACTTCCTTAACTTATCTAAAAGTATTTCATGCTTGACACAATCAAAGGCCTTAGAAAAATCACAAAATGTGCATCCCACATACATTTTGCTTTCAAGGCCTTCAATCAGAGAGTTCTACTTCTCTAGCAAGATCGTCCGCTTTCAAAAGATGAGTTAATAAATATATGTTCAGATTATACAGATGTGCCAAAATAAAGCATTTACAAAATTTTGAGAGAGGAAAAATATATTGAGAAGTACAAAGGGCAAAAACAGAGTGGTTGATAAAAAAATGATTTATTGATGTCAATATACAAAGTATTTACATACGTCAAAACATCCTAAGGACAATAGGTAAACATTTTAGAAAAATACATATAGTCTGTTCACATAAGCTTTGCAGCGTTAGCCAGGATAGGGAACAAAATGCGCGCAGATGATTGGTGCAGATATACACAAGTGCAAAGTTCCGATAGCGGTTAATTCAATTTTCATTGTTTATTTCATAGGCGTCGGACGTTTGTGTTATATAATTTTACTTTTACAATAATTTATGTGTTGTGTAATATTTATATTAAATTATTTACTTTTATTGATAATCGGTAAGGTACTTATTTGATGTTTTAATGATTTACTGTTTTTTAAATTATTTTTTATTATACGAGGTGACTCAGTTTTAATAGCGAAAATTTTAACAGTCGATAGATCTCAACAAAATGAAGATTTCTGTTGTAGATATAAACTTATTTCGTGTTAACTTAGCACATAAAAAATTCTAGCACAGGGGCGCGGTATTATATACATTTTGTGCATTTATAATGCACCGCGCGAGAATTACACAAGACTGACGGTCGACAAAGGGCCGCTCGGCGAGCCCAGGTAAACAGTTTTTTTTATGTGCTCTAAAGCAGGTAGAATTTAAAATTGTTTTATTTTCAGACATTATTTCTTATGGGTACACAAAAATAAAGAGAAATGGAAATTTTTAAGACGTTTGGCTTTCTTATAGCTAAATCGAAATTTTTTATTAACTTAGGGATGTTCTCATTTCGGCATAACCAGTCATTTTAGTTTCTTATTCAAAACTTTAAAGAAAATATGTAAATTTTATTTTTGTTATTCTGTTTATTTCACTGCTAACCAATAAGGCATTTTTTGTTATTGTAAATAAATTTACATATGTACACTCTGTTGAAATATTTGTCCACTGTTTCAATAAACCTAAAAGGCGTTTAACTTAATTCTAATGCCTTGAAATATTTTTTACACCTGGTAATAAATAAGTAACTGACAATGATATATTTATTATGCCTGGAAATAAGCAATTTACAATACACTCACTACTTTGCCCATTGTAAATCGGGCTCACTAAGCCCAACCCACCACTGCAAAGTTTAAGTGAACAGAATAAGTACATTGTAAAATGCAAAACTAAAAGAATATATATAAATATAAATTGATACAATGAATAAGACGGCTAAAAAACACAAACATATAAATATTAATACAATAAATAAGACAGCTAAAAAACAGGTCACAAGTCATTTTCTGAGGCACTGACTGTTTATATGAAAAATTCAAGTGACTGTAATTTTGATTTGAGTAAATTTGGCTTGTTTGGTGCTGATTCGGTGATTTTGTCATTTTACCCCTTCAAGAATCTTTTTCATTTTCTCCCTAAGTTTTTGAGTTAAAGTCAAATCTTCTATATGCGAGTTTTTTTGGCAACAAATTTTGGCTATAGTTTGAGTTCGAAATTAATACCCACTTTAAAGCATTTACAATCTTTTCTGACGTCGTCATTTTATTGTTTTGATATATTCCACCACATCATTGTTCTGATTAAAATTTATTTTGTCCTTTATATACTTTTTTATTTTTTCTTCGGTCACATATTCCTTCACTCTGGATATAAAGAGCCATATTTTTTGTTGTCTTGTTTACCTATAAAGTCATTCTCTGCATCTCGACTCGACTATCCGCTGTTCCGAAATTTGTGTTCCTTCATTTATTTTTTAGTTTGACATATCCTGGTGATGTCATTTGTTTGGTTTTTATTTTTAAATCTTTCCATGAATCTATGAGTATAAGAACTTGGTAAATCATTAATAATACTAATTTTTTGACCAGACCGAATAGCAGCAGGGGTTACTTGATGGTTAGAAGTTGATTGTTCTAAGCTTATAATTTCCTACATTTTTCAATTTGTTTGTTTTGCAGTGTATTTAAATTACTTGTTTGTATTTGTTTAGTCAATGATTTACATGGATTTGTTTCAATTTGTTCATTTTGCTGTGTATTTAAATTACTTTTATGCATTTGTTTAGTCATTGTTATATTTGGATTTATTTCTTGAGATAAGTGTACAATTTAAGTTTTTACAGTTTTTACTCCCTGACTTGAAAATAGTTCTGTCATACTCATTCTGATTAGTATTTTTAAGTTTCTCATATAGATGCCTTCTGGAGTCACTAGGCACCCAATTCTTGCCTATAAATCTTGTAAACATAAATTTATGCAAAAACAACAGAACTTCCTAGATTTTATAACTTCATTGCCATGTAGACAGATTATTTTAAAATCAAAATTACATTTCATAAGAACGTAACTTTGTATTTGGCTGTAAATGAGGATATTGAAAATTATGTTGAAATGTAATTTTGATTTTAAAATAATCTGTACATGGCAAAGAAGTTGTAAAATGTAGGAAGTTCTGTCGCTTTTGCATAAATTTATATTTACAAGATTTATGAGCAAAAAGTTGGGTTAGGTGTATGATGGGTTACCTAGTGACTCCAGGTATTTATTTTCTAGTTGTAAATTATTTTCTTCCTTTGTCGAGAATTCTTGTTTTTGTATGTTTATAATTTTTTTGTGAGATATTTCTTTCACAACAGTCCTTGTTTCCGTTACAAATTTTAAATTTGCAATTCTTTTTGCACAGCTTTTATGGTAAACTGAAAAACAATTTAAACACTTCAACTGCACACTCTTTTGTTACACAACATTTACATTTTCCTTGATTTATTTCACTTTCTTTGCTCTGTCGTCCAAATCAACTACACTGGCGGCGGCCATTTTATTAACATAGTTTAAGTGTAGATTTTTCGAAAGAATGAATTGCAAACGTTACAATCATGGAGAAAAAGCAAACATTCAGAAATGGTTGAGAGATGAAAATAATGTAAAGGTGGAATTACTTCAGCATGTGAAGTTACAGGCCGATAAGTACAAAAGACATGCTTTGGATGAATTAGTATCAATATTATTATTAACATCGGTGATAGTGATCGTGATGACACCGAGGATGAAATCGAATCAGAAATGGACATAAAGTAAGTATAAAATAATATACTCTGCATTTACTAAGATTTTATTTATTTTCGTCATTTGAATAAAGTTTCATTTGCAAGAGTATTTTTATTTCATGTGGGAAATAGGGTTATCGGTGAACCTTCCACGAAAAAAAAAAAAATGGCAATGAACCGTAAGCATTTTAATTGTTATATTTATTGATTTTTTTGTTCTCTGTTTTTATGTGTATTTCCAGATAATTCTAAGCTCTCGAAAATTACTCCAGTTTACAAAAAAGGTGAGAAAAACTCTTCGGATAATTATCAACCTATTTCACTAATCCCTATATTGTCTCAAATTATTAGAATTAGCTTTTAAAACAAGATTAACTGAATATCTAGAAAATAAAAAACTATTGTGTGCCAGTCAGTACGGTTATAGAAAAGAAAATCAACTATTACTGCGTTGACAGATATCGTAATCTTTATTACAGACGAGTTCGAGAAAGGTAATATGTGTGCTGCCTCTCTAATGGATCTATCTAAGGCATTTGACTGTGTTTCACATCATCTTCTCCCTGGTTAAATTAGAAATGTATGGAATAAGAGGTTCAACGCTATCGTTAATTAGTAGCTATATTACAAATCGGTATCAGTGTGTACAGATTGATGGAGAAACATCTTCACTAAAATCGCTTCAGTATGGAGTTCTGCAGGGGTCCATACTTGGCCCGATCCTATTCATTATATATGTAAACGATATAGTAAATTTTATGACATCTAAATCAGTAGATTAAGCTGACGACATAACACTGCTCTCAGCAAATAGGAGTTTATATACTCTCTTAAATACGAATGATGTAACTAAGTCACAAGCAATAGACTACTATAATAATATAAAACTATGCTTAAACAGAGAAAAACGCAGACAATTTTCTTCAATCTCAATCCTCGTATCGACATTACTAATCAGTCAATTAAGTGTTTAGGTCTTATTTTAGACACCCGATTAACATGGGAGCCACATATTAGTTTACTTTCGAAAAAATTGTTTAGCACTGTGTACCTCTTAAAAAACTTAACAATATCAATCAATGAAGATGTCATATTAATGGCCTACCACGCCTTATTTCATAGTTTCATGTGTTACGGATATTATTATGGGGTGGCTCAGCTCATGCGATAAAAATCCTACGCCTACAAAAATATGCAATTCGTGGCATTACAAATTCTAATAGCAGTTACCTGTCGACCTTTATTTAAAAAACTAGTGTAATGGCCCAACCCCCCCTCTCATATATTTATTATTTAATTTCTATTTTATTTCTAAGTCTCACCTATCGTGAAGCGGCAGGTAACACTGCTTTAATTAATTGGCCTTTTTCGTGATCGTCTAATTTTAGTGGTAGGACCCTAAATTTGTTGTGTTATTGTAACCTCACAGGTACGTTTATAAAGTTTGGTATTACTTTGTTTCATTTATAAGATTTAATTTGCTTTAATTTTTAATTGGTATATCTGTAGTAATGATTATGACCCCTGACCTGCACTGCACTGATATCTGTTTTAAAAGAGTACTCAACATAAAATTTGACTTTATGTTTATTATTATTAATGTGCTTAGAATTCACTTTTGTACCTGAAAGTAGAAATAAGTCAAGAAAACTCAAATACCGTTTGTACACCTTTTATTTCTATACTGAGACAACTGTCTATAAGAAATATATTACAAAACTTACATGAACAAAACCTTGTTACATGTACGGTGGACAACCGTCCACGAAAAATACATAGCTATTTAGCTAGTTGAACCTGCAATGTAACCAAACCTGGTTACATGCGCGGAAACCTCCGCTTCGTAGTTTAAATGACATATGTAGAACTCTACATATGGGTGCAAGAGAAACCTCCCTTGTATGCGGAACAGGGTGTCTCCTGTCACATGAACCGGCCAGAGGCCGACAACCATGCCTTGTTTTGAATTCGCGGGCTGGTGCTACCATAAACAGTATCACAAACACAATTGACGCTTGGTCAACGAAGATTCGATGCATATGCGGAACCCCGACATATGACGAGCACTGCCCGTATTGTTTTAAGCTTTGTTAATTTGGCCGTCGCCGCTTGTGTTGTGGCAGGCTTATGGGAGCTGTAGCCATAAATCATTAATCGGTGTATACTGGCTGGCTGGGCCCGGACCCCTGCTGAGAGACAAGGTACGTGCCCAGACAACCGCATGTTTTGTTGCCGGCGCCTCACCGTCTCACCCGACAGCGGCACCCTGATCCACATATGGGTAAGAATAAAGTTTCATTTGCAAATATATTTTTATTTCATGTGGGGAATAGGGCTGTTGGCTGAACCAACCACGATACAAAATGACAATGTGCCATACTTACTGAGTGTGGAAATTTTGCTTTTAATTAGAACGCTTTCTAAATGCAATAACTTTAATTCAGTTTGTTTGTTACAAAGAAATAAGGATATATTTGTTTCTATACTGAATGAAAGCCCAAAAAATTATTAAGTTAGGTTTGTGGTAAAGTTAGTGTCACAGAATCTATATATGCGCCTAAATTTTTGAAAAATGCCATTTGAAAGTGTTTTAATGGAGCATATTATTCTTGCCCCCACCAATATCAAACGCCCTTTCCGAGCTGAAGCCTCTACATGTTGAGGACATTGAACTCTCAACACTTCTTGGTTCCAGTTTAAAAATTATACAATATTTTTGTTCATCGGTAACCATTAACCATGTTATACCAAAATCTACAGAGCAATGGGATAAACATTTTTCTTGAATCTAAAATATTAGAGAATTTGCGAACATGCTTGAGAAAATGACAGAATAAACTGGGATTCGGCAAAAATTTTAACGAAAGAAGCAGACAGTGAAAAAAGAAAAATTAATGAATCGGTAATGTTATTGAATGAGGAAAAACGTTTATTCCATTGCTCTGTAGATTTTGGTACGTTATTTAATGTTCATAAGAAGATATTTTGCATAGTGGGACAGTACTTACAACTAGTAAAAAATGAGAATATAGCCCATATATTTTTATTGAATATTTACAAATTGTTTCAAAATAATAATTGGTACACAAATAATCACAAGCAAAAAAAAAAAATAAAAAATTGAGCCTAATTAAAAATAATATAATTCTAGGCAAGGATCGCGAGATCAAAATAAGTACAGAATAAAAGGACCTCAGTCACTGGCCTCTCAAAAGCTAAAATTCAACAAGGTTAACAAATAAAATTAGTCTGGGAAAAAAAGTTCTGCTTTCTTGCCGCTTAAATAAAACTACAAATTAGTCTGTGAAAACTTTACCCTCCTTTGCCGGTTATCATCAACACTTTCTGCATCGCTTAAATTTCGTCTAAGCTCTGCACTATAGAGCTGGTAAAACTAAACCTATCAGACTCATTTTCCATTGACTCGCTTACTACAGAACTACTGTCACCATCTACTATTTTTCTGGCGTTAATAAATTTAATTTCATTTTCCTGAGATATATAAATCCCCTTCTTGTTGTAACCTACACACCTGACTTTCTCCAACTCCAATTTAACAGTATCTAAATTTGCAACCAACTCACTGTTACTGTCATTACAAGTATCATCACTGATTTTAATGATCTCTATCGCCGCAAACTGAACAACGTACAAGTATGGCCTGATATAATGAAAACCTAAAGGTAAATGTGAAGATTTTATTTCTGTGTTTCTAGACGACCTTCCGTACTCATCCACAAAAATTGAAAATTCGTTAAAACACAATAAAAACTCTATAGGGTTCTTAGAAACCTGCATTATCGCCAATGGGTAAGATCCCATTTGATAACATTTAACGGCCTGTTTAAGTTTAGCGTCTGATATGTCGAGAAACTCGTCGGCTTGAAATGATGCCAAATCAATTTCAAAAAACTTATTAGCTCCAACGATTAAACTGTTTTCCGTGAACAAGGCACAACCAGTCGGTTCTGCAGTATCTAAAATTCTTTGTGGTACAAATTCCCCACTTTCTAAGTCATAATTTAGTATAATCAGTTGTTTAGAGGTAGCAACGCATACTTTTTGTTGGCTGTTGAACTGAGATACTTGTAATATGTGAAAACCACTCAGATTGTTAATATTAATGTCACTGTATTTTAATTTAGGTTTGGTGCATTGGGCACACTGTGTTAAATTTATCAGATGGTTTAAATGTAGGATATTAATGTGTTTTTTGAGTTGACAATCATAAGAACTGTGCTAATTGATGGTACCGTAGATACGTGATGTACAGATGTAAGCCCCTCGATGTGCAATAGACTTTTTCGTAGTATGAATAAAGCCCCTTTTCTGTGCCAATTACTTTGATGTTTTCTGTTAAATCCACAAAGCAGTTTACATTCATGTCGTCTGGTGTGCTGAGTATGTGTTCAAATTTCAATCTCTCAATGTCATTGTAAAAGAGTTTCTGCAAAGCTGAAACGGAATGAAAATAATAAATAATTCAATTTGTACAAGATGTCTGTGCTTACCCATGAACCACTTGTTCTTCTCTTGTGCCGAAAGAGTCATAAAATTAGACATTTCTGTGGCCAACAAGTCGTATCTGGAGCCACTTCTACTTTCAAAATGAAGGCCAAGTCACTGTTTGCCACAGGAATACCTATTTCTGATGGTAATGGTTCCAATATTACTTTTCCATGGCTGTTTTCAGGTTTCAGTGGGACACTTTGTACCGGGGTTGATCCCTGCTCTTTAGGGCGATCTGCATAGATGTTTATCAAGGTATTTGTTAAGCATGCATAGCGTTTTTCCCAGCCATTAGTTTTTCTAAAAAAATATATATATCAATTTCGTGATGATATGACCAGTCAATTTTTATAAATTCACCGCCATAATTGACCAACTTGGTCAGTGGTCAAAAATGACTATTAAACTTGTTTGTCTCAGCCATGGTCTCTCCATAACTTACAAACTTTTCTCAAAGTGAAACTATTATTTTAAGATGCAAAATTTTATTTACATCAGTTGATTTACCGCATAACCAATAAAAAAAAATATAAAGCTTCGACCATAATACTTTATGCTAGACCCAGAATAAATAGAATTTGTTTTTGGTTTAGATACCTCTGGATCGTATATAAAGTACTCTTTGCTGATTGGTCATTTTTAAATATTCACAGATACTCTGGTGATGCTCTGTTACAGTCGATGTCTTTGTGTGATTCAGCTGTATGCCATATTTATTGTTAATTTGCAATCTCCATTATTTTGTGCTTAAAAAATGGGGTTCTCACTTTAAAATAAATATTGAGGTCGTAAAATACCAAATAGCTATATATTATGTAAGAAGGCTTTTGAAAAAGGATCGGATTGCCCTTTTCATAAGTTCATAATTTAAAATGCATGAGCACAGATATGGGTATACTGCTTATAGATCCATGGGTATATCTAACTATTTTGACAATTTATAAAGGCAATTTTGGTTTTTTTTCCATTGATTTATATATTTATATTTATATAATATACACTGTGTCCCAAATTGGGGTGCATGCATTGCTATCTCGGTTATTATTAGAGATAGAGAAAGGCAATTATGACAACAAGCTGTTAATTAAACATTGTTGTGTCTATTGTCATGGTAACAAAATCCATGGCACCTACTATTAGAAAAATTATACGATTATTTAATTTAATTTGGACAGTGCAAATCAATTCAACAACTCATTTAAATGTGTTTTAATTTTAAGTTGAAGCTAATAAAATCAGATTATCTTTATATATATAATTCTTCTGTCCGTGTGTATGTGACTGAACTCCTCCTAAACGGCTGGACCGATTTTGATGAAATTTTTTGTGTGTGTTCCAGTGGATTCAAGAATGGTTTAGATTCACAATTCAGTCCACTGGAAAATGTTTATTTAATTGTGTGTCCCGATAGTTGGCGCTGCGATCAGATTCAGGAAAATTTTGTACAGGACGTCTGTCGGGTCCGCTAGTTTTAAAATAAATTTTCTTCATGGCCTACTTAGAAAATCGAATTTTTTTAATATTTTACACCAGCAACTAATTTTTCCCTGATATTATGAAACATCGTTGAAAAGGAAATTAAGAGCACTATTGAACTTTCAAAAAATCCAATATGGCGCCCACAAGAAAAAACAAATTTAGTGGCATTAACTGAAAAACAAATGATAGAAATTTTTTTGGTAACGTCAACAAAAGCACCTTGAAAAGGTGTCCTAACAATGTACTTATTAAAATATCACCTGTCATCAAATTAGACAGATACGGGAAGTTTTTTAAAATGCACCTTTACAGTTTTTTGAAAATATCTAGACAACGGACAGAGCTAGGCCAAATTTAAAAACGGCTTGAAACGGCTTGTTTTAATCATTATTTGAAAAAAAAAACAAAGTAGACAAGGTAGTCTGATGTTTTTTTATCCCACCACTAGCAATTTATTATGTTAATAGGCATTCTTTTTTCGCCTATCATTTCAGTACTTAATCAACACATGCACACTGCACACAAATTATGACAGTGACAATTTGGCGAATTGTAACCTTCGCACGATGGCTTTTTTTTTTGATTTTCATTGTGTTCGCTATTTATACCTATTTCTTAAATTTTTATCATTAATAATGGATGATATGTATGTGCTTGTAAGTACTTTCAATTAGTTTACCATAAATTATGAAAAAAAAAACGTGGACCTAATTTTATTCCGTTATTTGATTTTGTGGGAAACCCTTCTTGACTGCAGTTATAACTGACAAGAAAAGGCAGTAAAGTACATTTATTAACGTGGATAACTAATATTTAACGTCTACAGACCGGTACTTTGTCTCGGTTAACACTAATCGGATGAGAGAGAGAGACAGTATCATTCAAGTAGTGTTAACCGAGACTGAAAGTCCCGGCCCTAAGCACACATAATACAACATTTCAAAATCTGGACCTTTTGTAAATTTTTTTTCTCCCACTTTTTATGTGATTAAACTCCTCACACTATTTTGTCGATCAGTTTGTTCCGTTGCAACTGATTATATCCATTTCAAAATAACACTAGTAAAGTGAATCAGTTTAATCCATTAAATCACTTCGAAAAAATATGCCTAATAGCCTGTGTATGTTGAGAATTTTTAATTTTCAAATTTTAATACACCATCTCTTCTTTACTTGTATAAAAAAAAACTTTGACAAGTATCATATACATATACAGCCGTCATAAGCGTTTTGTAAACACATAATGACTTTTATATACGTATACTAACGATTAGGACCATAATGTATATTATGAAATAAAGTCCTCCTAAAATGCACGGCATTGTTGAAAAGTAACTTTGTTTATAATTTTTTAAACCCCTCTACACCCCGTATATGTCTTTGTAGCGCCATCCCAGTACCAAAAACAGTCTAGCATAAAGTTTTGTGGTCGAAGATATAAAATTCCAAATTTAAATTCTAATATTAACCGTATTGACAGAATTTTATATTGTACTTATTCGATTGTTTACATTAGGTGCATTCTTTCCGAGATCTCAGTTAATTTAAGTAGTTTTACGGTTACGGAGGCTACATCAAATGAAATTATGCTTTTATTTATGCAGTATAACTATACAACAACATAGATTAGCTGAGATCTCAGAAAGAACACACCTAAGATTGACAGCCAACCACTATTAATGGTGATAAAATGACCGGTTAATTTTTGTCAATTTACCACCATTATTGGCCGATTTGGTTAATGGTCAAAGTTTTCTTAAATTTGTCAATGATTGGTCTTTTCATAACCCACAAAATTTCATCAAGGATGAAAATGTTCTTTTAAGGTACGAAATTTTGTTTGGTTAAGTTTATAACCTATAAAAAAAATGTAATTTTAAAGCGCCAAATTTAAATTTCATTACTAACCGTATTGCCGTCCTTATGCTAAAGGGCGTATCTGCAAAAACATAGTTTTGAGATAATTAAGGTTTTGTATTTTTCTGTATGCCAACTGTTTGTGAAACACCTAGTCGTATCTGCTAATATTAATGCATATAAGACTAATTGGCTTGGTGAATATTAGCCCAAAAATTACTGATATGACCTATCTCTGTAATACACTGCATATTCGATTTTTTTGGCTAAGAAAATGTTAGCCACGACCATTTGGCTTTGCAATATTACTATGCGGTGGAGATATCCGATATTTTAAAAAAGATTTTTAGGTAATTTAGAATACAGATACGCGCTTTTACTTTAGTAATAAGGTCAAATACATGCTTGCCTATGTAAAAATGCCATAAACCGAATTTCGATACAATGTCAGATACGCCCATTAGGCGTAGCTATATTAAATACGAATAAACAAATATTATAACATTAATAACTTACCCAGGTACTTTTATCCATCCTTCGATATTAATAGTATCATCTTTTGGGTTTGCAATTAGTGCTTCTTCGCCTTTAGGTTCCAGACTGTCCTTATAGTGCTTGGCAAATATTTGAGGCAAACCGCAAGTGTTAGGCACGGAACAATGAGGATGTGTGACCAAGCTGCATTCTTTGCAAACATTCATAGATCGTCCCAAGGATATCAAGTTAGAACAACTAGCACACTTTGTTGAGGCTTTTGTACACAACTTGGAATCATACCTAAAAATGAACAGATACAAATAAATGTTTCATTTCAAAGTGTTTTATTACAGCTGGTAAAATCGTATTTAGCCAATAAAATGCAATACGTGGTATGTGAAAGGGGTGCTACAAGGTTCAATCTCAGGGCCACTGTTTTACATTATCTATACCAATGAATTACCAAATATAACTACTGAATACTTAATACCATATGCTGATGATACCACCCTTATTTTTAGTGGAGGATCAAAATATCTTATTAGAAAAAATTATATACTCCTTAAAGGAATATTTCTCAGCAAATAATCTTTTACTTAATGTTGGAAAAACACAGGCATCTCTATTTTGCAATAGGAAATATGAAAATCTAACTATACCTTATGAAAGTGACGAATTGTATCCAGCGAAGAGGTTTTATTCTTAGGAGTTAACATAGATAGGAGGCTGGATTGGAGGTCGCATATTAATTCATTAGTACAAAACATTGCAAAGCATTCATACACACTAAGTATAATATCAGGAAATGTAAGTATAGAAACTGCACTATCTGCGTATCATGCATATATTCATTCAAGGATCAAGTATGGGATAAATTTTTGGGGAAACTCTATTGAGATACAAAGAATTTTAATTTTACAAAAAAAAGTGCCTAAGAGCTGTATATAAAATGAATAGAATATGAAAGTTGTAAAGTTTTTATTGCAAAATTTTTTTTAACTATAATAGCTACATAATGAAGCAGTGGTATTTGTTAGTGAAAATAAAGAATTTTTTAAAGGCTGTGATAGAAAACACAAGCACAATACAAGACAAAGAAATGATTTAATTGCTGATAGATGTAAATATGCGTACACCCAAAAAAAAAAACGTACAATTTAGTATATTAAATATATATAACAGCTTTTCAACAAAACTACGAAATCTACAAAAAAAATCAATTGAAAAATAACTAAAAAACTATCTTTTCAGTAAACCGTACTATACACTTCAGGAATTCTGTGATGATAAAGATAAAATAACGGGGTAGAGAATATCTCTAGTCAAGTTTTTTGTACATTAATTAGTGTATCTTAATTTTGTATTTTAATTTTTATATTTTAATCTGCATTTAATTAATTTTTTGTATCTATTTTAATTCTGACATATATGTCATAGATATTGTCTATTAATCATTCATATTATTTTAAGTGTAAACGTAAATGTTCATTTGAGACATGTTCCACACCAAATGGGTTTTCATCAATGACTTCAGAAATAGGATAGACAAAGTATCCTCTTGATTTGTTGTAGTTTGATGTAAATAACTCAGTACTCAGTTGTTAGGGACATGCGCTTGTGCGCGCGCAGTCCCTGTTCGATTTTCGGGTGTTCATCACTGTTTACGTTTTTTGGTCGCCATTAGTTGCTTGTGAGTATCTTAAGTTTAACGCTGTGTTTACTGTGATTGTTAGTTTTTTCAAGGCGCATTTTCTGTTTTTATGAATAAACAATGGGAAAATATTGTGTTATATGCAAATCTCCCTTTAAAAGTGGAGTTAATCGATCTTTCCACAGGTTAGTAACATTACCATAGGCGTAACGGGAAAATGGTAAATAAAAGCATAATCTAAAATTAAAAATGTCCAGTGCAGTAATATTGTAAACATAAAAATATGTAATAGATATTTTTTTTATTTCAAAAATAGTAGTAGTAAATATAATGTATTGTTTGTTTTTAGGATTCCTTCGAATATTGAACGTAGATCTATATGGATCTCTCGAATTTTGAAATATCTGGGAAAGGAAAAATATTCCTAAAGAAAGTGTTGTGTGCTCAGATCACTTCACATCATATGACTTCTTAAGAAAACCCAGTGGCACAGTTTATCTTAAGGACTCGGCGGTTCCAGAATTACCAAGTTGTCTAAGGACAATACACAAGTTTGGTAAGATATCATTTTGTTATAAGAAAAATAATACCTACTCAATTAACAGGTGTACGATTGTAAATACTTCTGATCACAATTTTTTTTTCTTATTTTATAAAACAATAATTCTTCCTGAGAATGTTAACATATTTAGCCAAAAGTTGATGTTTTTATTTTACTTTTCACTTTTCTTTTATCAATTTACAATAATTGTTGGTTCATTTTAGCACCATAACGAATCCATTGAAGTCTCAGAATATCAGAAAACATATTCTTGATGATGTTCACAAAGAGTTAGAATCACCAATAAAAAAAGTAAGTATCTAGAGATATTCTTTCACATTTTTGTAATTATGAAAGTTATTTCTGTTAGTAGTTAATATGCTTACAACAAAATTAAGTTTATATAAGTTCTATTGATTGATAATACGAATGAGAACATCTTGAAATAATTAGTTAAATTGATAAATAATTATATTCTTATTTGCATAGACATGAATTATATAAAAAAATTATTTACTTTTTCAATCAAAATATTATAGCACATAATATTAAAAAGTGAAATAAAGTACCACATTTTGAAATACCTACCAAAAAATATTTTAATATTCGAATTCACCATGTAACGTCAAAATTGAAAGATGCAGCTGCCAAACAGAGAGTTAGAAGCATATTGACAAAAACTATATTATTTAAAAATCAATAAAGAATTTTAATTTAATGTTTTATTTTATTTCAGTCTAATTTTCTTGTTTTTTTTATAAATGCATATTGTACATACCCCGACCATATATTGTGCTATAAATGTTGTAAAAAAAATTTGTAATGTAGGTACTTTATTAATTAATATTATTTTTATATATTCACGCATGTTGTTACTGAGAAAATAAAGATTATTGTAACTATTTCTTGTTTTTTTGGTTTTTGTGTATAAATGTATGCAGTAGAAAACACAGCAGTGACTGGTAAAATTTTGGGTTGGCTATATCTTATATTTTGTAAAAGAAAATCAATCAAAATTTGTGAAACATTTTTGCATGTAAATACATCACCTACCATATGAACTATTTCTAAAGTATTTGTAAAATAATTTTTTTTTTTTTAGAATTTGTAAGAGAATTTAAATTTCATTAAGAAATTTTGATCATTACAACCTTTTGAAATATTGTTTTTAGACTGATTTTTAATTTATCACATTATGTAGGTATATATCAACGACTTATTCTGTAGTCGTTGGTATATATCATATAGCCATCCAAAAATTTCACCAGCCACTGCTGGTAGAGCATTTTTATTCATATCAAAAAACAATTTTATTTTAAAGCCAAATCAGGAGTTGAATCAATGTGCATGTATATTGGACATTTAAATTTTGCACCCTCTCTAACACGCCACTGCCACCGAGTACGGTAATAAACAATGAACTATCTTCATCCTTTTAAAATAATAGTATGTCTCAAGATGATGCATAACACAACAGTTCCTGTGTATTAAGATAGGGAATTATTTGTCTATCTATTCTGAAGTCATTGGTTTTCATTGTGTATTTTTATACTGGAACTATTAAAGAACTTAAGTTACAAACGCTTAGTAGTAGTACGCTATGTGCATATTGCCAACCAAGTTGGCATCATCTGGAGATGATTTTAATCATTTCTAGATAATGCCACCGTGGTTGGCGAAATGTATGGGAGTATTGTACTGAGTGCTTGATGATGCTGGTGTCATCACATCAAAGATTCTTCTCAGCACTTCGTCTAAGAGTTGTCTAGAAAACTTACCTGTGTGGTATATTATGATGCATACGTTGTACGGAATTCTGCCTATACAAGTCGTTTTTCTGTTTACTTGGTGAATTAACGATCTGCTCCATTGCGATCTTGGTTTTTGGTGACAAAATCTCAGATTTTTGCTTATCCACTTTAACCTTCAATTTCTCCAACACATTACTGTTATCGCTTATGGACGTGGCAGCTTTCAGCCTGTATATTTCTTCGTGCAATTGTTTGTTTGCTTGCCTTTCCTTGTGCAACTGCATTTCGAGGTCCTTGTAATTCATGGCGAGGGAAATTGGTGGTTGATTTTCCTTCTTGGAACTGCCAAATATCACTTCAGTCAGAGTCCTTTTTTTGTTGTGCAGCTCGTCATTCTAAAAAAATCTAGTATTATAAATTGTAAAATATATCATTAGTCATTGCTTCTGTATCGTCAAATACCAATGTCAAAATAATAAACAGCCTACTGGTTATATATTTGCATTATATGCCAATACTCTTCATAACATTAAAAATATTGGTTGCCACTTACGGTTTTAGAAAAAAGAAAATAAAAAAATCATTTCAAAACTTTTTTTAGGGTTTTCGTAAAAATACAGTGGATTTTTAGCAAAAACAAAAAATAAAAGAATTTGTTAATAATAAATGTTAATTAGCAAAAACCTATAAATAATAACAGTAAAAAATTACATTCGGCATCTTTGTTGACAACAAAACATTTCATTTTTAAAAAACGCAATTTCTCATGTATAAAAACAATGAAAATGATATATGATGTCATTTATCAATGATTTTCAATAAGTCCGCAGCATCTTTTTTTATATTTAATCAGTAGAATCTGTGCTAGTATAAATATAAATTGTTTTATTACAGCGTTATCTAACAAAACTTAGACGGATACTTATTCAATTAATGATAATGAAGCAAAATTTTACAATTTTCACGATACTCTACCTTATCCTTTTAATAAAGAATGTCCACAGGGATATAAAAAATGTCAAAAAAAAAAACTAGAAGAGTAGTTAAATGAAGCGGTTAGAAAATCTAGCTAAAATTTCAAACATCTTCTTTATTTATAAAAATGCAATTCCAACCTTAAAGCAAATTATAAAATAGTGAAATGAAACTTTTGTGTTTCTCAGGGCTGGGGTTAGCCAGTAATAAAACTCATATGCAAAGGTGGGTTGTCTATTGCAACCTCTAAAAACTACTACTACTACATCAACATTTTTTCTGAAACCGATTACGCAGAAAATAGAACTTACCTACTAGACATGGCACAGAGGTAGCAATAATATTAAAATAAGCAATTATATTATTTTGCTCTCCTTTAAAGATAAGGTACTATAGCAGTTTTAGACATTCCTCAACTAAGTTAACCACTGAATTATCAGAGAACATTTCTTTTGCAAAATAAAAAGTAATGAAAAAAAAACAGAGTTTTTAGGTTGCTATAAAATTTAATTTAAGAGGAAAATTGCGACATCTCTGATGACAACTGTAAACGCTGGGTTGTATGGTGAGTGGCCTAATGTAGAGGAGTTAAAAATAAGTAGGGATGGGTTCGCAGGAATATTCCCAACTGGGAATATTTCCGGACGGGAGTTTTGCCTCAAAAAGAATATTCCCGACAGTTTTATGAAAAATTCCAAACTCCCGGGAATAATCCTAAAGTTCCCCAGAAAATTAAACAAATTTTAAAATGCCGCTAATATTTATGTGAAATGCATATGACAGCAATTATGTGAGGTTATGACTTTTATCACTGATATTTTCGTTTTCATTTCGTATTATAATTCAATTCATATTCGCCGAAATTTAAGTTGTGGTTGAGTTGTATAAAGTAAAAAGTAAATTATATTATAATTCAGTGTCACTCAGAGATAAAGGAAAGGTAGGTGATGTAAATTAAGTTTGTGAACGTGAGTTGGTAGGTTTGCTTCATTAATATTGACTTCTCTCACAGTTTTCACAATATAGTATATACTGCTTATATTTTCAGATTTTGGTGAGCCATGGTGAGACACCTTTCTGAAATTTGGAGGGATTTGATGTTATCCACAAGAGTGGAAAAAAATATGCCATAAGTAAATTCTGTCGCCAGAAATATCTAGCGAATACAGAAAAGCTGAAACGCCATGTAAAAAACTGCCACAAAATTCCAACACATGTTCAAGGGAAATTGATGAAAATCTCTAGTAATATTCAGAAGGGGACACTATCAGCCAAAAGTACTTCAAAGAGTTCAGAAAGCACTGCAAGTAGTAGTCAAATTATAGATCCTTTCTTCGCTAAAATGCTTAAAGAAGGGCGTAATAATTTGAATGTTTTGTTATCCAGAGCAATTTATGCCATGGGGTATCCCATGAGTATTATAGAAAAGTTTTTTTTCAGGAGTTTATTCATAAACTTCGGCAATCATATACTTTACCATCTAGAAAAACCGTTGGAGGAATTCTTTTGAATAAAGAATATGATGAAAGATCGTTCATGAAAAAAATTAAATCAGCTGAGTCTGTTGCATTAATGACGGATAGTTGGACCAATGTTAATGCAGTGTCCGTAATAAATGTGGTTGTTAAAACACCTACTCCGTTTTTTGTTAACACCGTTCAAATGAAGGCTTGTACACATTCAGCGCAGAATATTTTTCACGGAATTGAAAGTATAATGGAGGAAATTGGTAGCAACAAGGTACACGCCATTGTTACTGATAATGCACCAAATATGAGAGCCAGCTGGCCTTTATTCAGGAATAAATATCCTCAGATTATTACATATGGATGTCTAGCACGCAGTATTAATTTGCTAGCAAGAGAGTTGGTTCCCAAAATTCCTTCTATCGACTGAACTGTTTCTGAAGCAAAAGATGCTGTGATGTATTTTAATGATAAACGTATTTTACTTCGTCTGTTTACAGACTTAAATAAGGTAGTATGTATGGTTTTGTTACAAAGCAAAAAACAACATAATAAATTAATTAGTGAAATAAAAATTCAGTTTTACTTAAATACATAATTCTAGCAATGTAAATAAATCTACTTTGCATGTAATATCTGAGTGAACTGGTAAATTTAGAGATGAAAAAAATATTAGATTGCTAGATTAGCAAAGTAATTTACATACTAATATCCATATTTTGTATACATTCATACTATCATAAAGGCAATATACACCAAAATCACTGATCAATTAATTTAAAATATTTTTAAGAAAATCTGTATTGAGTTGTTTGTTTATACTTTTTAATACTTAACAATAAAAAAAAAAAAGGTAAATACCCCATTAAATAAGACATGGTTTTAATATTTATGATTTACTTGGACTACTGAACATAATAAATACTCATTAAACGTTTTATATACACACCTTGGTCTGCAAATAATCGATGAGCTTAATTTGTTGCTTTATAGTAGACTCAGATTTTAATTCCCTCTCTTTATAGAAATTACTCTTTTCATACAGAACCCTCTCCAACTCGTTTAGCTTTTGCACCAGCATAACCTTTTCGTCTTTCAACTCACCCAACTGCCGATTTAACTTGTAATTCGACTCTTTAACTTTGTTCAGCTGTGTTAAATAATCCGACACTTCCTGCTTTATCGTCTTGTTCTCGGACTTTAAATCCTCCATCTGGCGTTCATAAGATTTCAACGTAACTTCCAGGTCGGATACTTTATCTTCTGACATATTAAGTCCATCGGAAACAGTGGTCAAGTATTGTCTGTACTCCGTGCACTGTTGCTTATATGCTGAGCATTCTCTCTGGAGGCATTCGATGTCTTCATTTAATCTCTTGATTTTGGTTTCTGCAAGTACTTTTAGAGATTTTTCCTCATTGGCTAATTTTCTAGCCTCCTGGATGGCTTGTTTTGCTTTGCAGAGATCTTGGATTAGTTTTTCCGTGTTACTGTTAAGCTCTGCTTGCTTTGTTTCAAACGAAGCACTTATTTTTTTCATACTCTATTACCTGACTTTCTAGAAGAACACAGGCTTCTCTTAATGCTCCCAAGTTCTAAAAAAAAAACAAGGCATTTAAAATTTTTTAACATACCATCCATTCGCGATTCTTTTGTCTTTCATCAACGTCCTTGGTCATAAATGGTAACTTCACATAAAAATAGATAGACAATCTAAGCTGGTTACTTTAATAAAAACAGTTAATCTAGATGCAAAAATTTAGTGTAAGAATTATGTGTAGAGATACTTACCAAATTAGTATTTTGCATTTCCCTTCTGGACTTTTCTAATTCGTTAAAAAGCTCACTTTTTTCTTTTTGCAGACGTTCCACTAAATCGGTAAGTTCGGACTTTTCTTTACTGTACCTTTGAATTTCGTTTTCTAACAATGATTTATCTCTTTTAAGTGTGCAAATCTCTAAGTTTAAGGAATTTATTTTCAAGTCTGTACTTTTTATAATTTCTTTTAAATCATGAATCACCGACTTTTCTTCATCCACTTTTTCTTTTTCATTGTTAAATTTATCCTAAAAGAAATAAAAATTAACTGGAAACAATAAAAAATAAATTAGACATACTTACTTGTAGGTTATTATAACTGTCTTTAACTTTTATCAATTCCAAAGACATTGACTCATTAATGTGGCTCAGTTCCAGAAGTGCAGACTCGTGCGTCTTTTTGGTTTCAGCCAGGGTTTTGTTGAAATTTTCCTCGTTTTGCTTCAGCTGTTTGATTTCCGTTTGGGCGTCTTTTAGTTCTCTTTCCAAAATCCTCTTGTCTATTTTGCAATTACCAAAGTCTTTCTCCATTCTCCAATATTTAGTTCTCAATTCCTTCAGTTCTTGGTTTTCTGTGAGAATATTCTCAGATTCCTAAAAATATTACTGAGTCACATGAGCATTACCATATGGGCCGGCGCTTCTTTTCACACGTCATCAACACACCTGGGATTTACCGATCGGTTCCCAGGGATGGCTTTTATAGATATAATATATAGCAAACACCTACTGAAACATTCCCAAACTACAAAAACATATTAAGTGCATTTCATTTAATTTTACAATGTTCATGGTAACTTAGTTTTGTCAGGGAATGCACTATATTAAATTAAAGCGTAATGCGTGATAGATTCTTTTAAATTACAGTATATTGGTAATTTACATTACTGAAGGCCAAAGGCAGACCCTAGTGTGGAGGGGAGAAAACATTTAACAGGATCAAACACACAAATAGAACAGGTAAGCATGACAGGCTATACTAAAATAAGCGACTGCTCATGACTAAACCACATTCATGGTGGCACAGCAATTTTCGTTAAGAACTGTATTGCTCATGAATGTAAAAATATTAAAAATATCTGTGATATGTCAATTGAACTAGCCTTCGAAAGTTCCGCCATAACTTACAGCAATAACACTTGCATAGTCTGTATTTATAGATCACCAGATAGTGCAACTAGCATATTTTTCACACAACTATCAGCCCTCCTATCAAAAATAAGCAATAGTTATGGGAGTCTGTTTATATGTGGGGACTTCAAAATAGACAATATGACGTCATCCTTCAATACTGCTGTATTAACTGACATTATAGAATCTTATGGTCTTAAGTCATTATTCAATCAGACAACTAGAGTTCAAAACTTAGCCAATCATGTGACATAAACTTGACTATATTTTAACAAATCTCGATAAAGACAGCATAACGTGTAACAACTTTGACCCCGGACTATCAGACCATTATACTCAGTTAATAAACTGGGACGGTAATGCTACAAATACCATCCACAAACAAACGATAACCAAAACGTATAGAAGAATCAATGGGCTCTCCATAGCTGAGTTTTTAAAATTATTCTCAGGACATAAGCTTTTCTTGACAAACCTCTATAGTAGCACAGGCGATATCAATAGTATATTTGATATTTTTCATGAGCACTTTTCCTGGTGCTTTCAAACTGCTTTCCCCAAAATTACAAAAACAGTATCAATAAACCATGTAAATGAAACTAAAATCAAATTTAGCCCTGAAACATCAAAAAAAGTACAAGATCTTAGAGATTTAAACTTCTTAAAAAAAAACAGTTAAACTGAATACTTAAATGAAAAATATAAACATGCAAAAAGAGACGTAGAAAACTATATTAGAAGTGAAAAACAAAAGTAACAAAATAAATAGCTCAAACAATCAAACTCGAACACTCTGGAAAGTAATAAGAGACACCACTAATCCTAGCACAAAAGTTAATACCGATCTATCTCTGAAAATCAATAATGAAATTATCACGGACAGCCTTGAAATAGCAGAACAATTTGGTGATTATTTCTCCCCTGTCATAGAGGATAAACTAAACGAGCATTTTAGTGGTGGATTATCTAAAAACTGTACCAGCATAAAAAATGTAACAACTACTTTTTTCTGCACACCCGTCACTGAACATGACGTCCAAAAAGTAATTGCCTCCCTACCTAACAAGAAGTCCAGTGGGTTTGATGAGGTTTCTGTCGATCTAGTAAAAAAAAAAGTAGCCAAATACTGTCGGGCCCAATTGCATACATAAACAAGTCCATTCAACTAGGTCAATTTCCAGAACCACTAAAACTTGCGCTTTTAATACCCATACCAAAACCTGGTGACTCTCAAAATATTGAAAACTATCGCCCTATTGCCTTACTAAGCATATTTTCAAAAATCATTGAAACAGTAATTACGCAAAAAATAAATAAATACCTTAATACATTTAATATACTCACCGACTGTCAACACGGGTTTAGGAAAAACCACTCTACTGAATCAGCAACTCTGGAATTTATTCAACACATACATAACATAATTGATAAAAACGAACATACTATTGGCATCTTCTTTGACCTATCTCGTGTTTGACACTTAAATATTCAATTCGTATTGGAAAAGTTGGAAAAAATGGGAATAAGAGGAAACATTAACTTATTACTAACATCCTACTTAAAACAAGAAGATTCATTGTAAAACATGGCAACATGAGGTCAAAAGAACACGTCACAAACAGGGGCACACCACAAGTGTCCTTGGTCCAGTTATTTTCCTGCTATACATCAACGATCTCCCCCAGAACATCACAGAAGGAACGATTTTTATATATGCAGACGATACATCTATAGTTACCTCAGGCAAAACTACAGAGGAAGTACAACATAAAGTAATCACCATTATAAAACAATTTAGTGAGTGGTCCACAAAAAATCAATTAATGATAAACCTACAAAAAACTGTTCTCATAAAATTCTACAACCGAATTGATAAATCCACAGCTTTTCACCCAACCGCTCAAAATAACACTCTAAACCTGGCAAATTCTACCAAATTCTTAGGTACTGTAATTGATAACCAAATGAACTGGGACTTACACATTGACTTTACATCTAAAAAACTTAATAAGGCATATTACCTAATAAAATACTTAAAAAATAAACTCGATACAGATTCTTTAGAGTCAGTGTATTACGCAAACTTTCATTCAGCAATCAGCTACAACATTGTTGTCTGGGGCCTGTCCACGGGTATAAATAGGATCTTTATACTACAAAAACGTAGATTGATGTTCAATCTTAAGTTTCACACTTCCTGCAGAACAATATTTCACGACAGGAAAATTCTAACAGTCACCAGCATATATCTACTTAAAATTCTGACACACATTCACGGGAAAAAAACTTCATTAACCAAACACTCTGACATACATACCTTCGACACTAGAGAGAAAAATGGCATATTACAAAATAAACACAGTCACATTAAATATGAAGTCTCCATTATACTCTGGCACTCGGTTAACCGGCTATCAGAAGACCTGCAGTGCTTACCATTCTTTACCTTTAAAAAAAGACTAAAAGAATATCTCTGTTCAAATTGTTTCTACACCATTGATGAGTTCATCCAGGCCATTAACGATACACTTCCATAGTGTTTTCAACAAATAAATGTATAAAATAATTTATAATTTTATTTTTTTTCTTTCTAAATCTATTTTTATGTAATATGTTGTTACCGTCCATGGATAATTTTATGCATGTATTTTATTATTACCTTATGTATGTATTTTATTATTACCTTATTTATTTTTTATCCCTTTTTTATTGTACTTCGCTACACTTGACTTATCTGCATTCAATGTAGCTTAAAAGATGAATAAAAATTTGTATTTGTATATTTGTACACTAGAAGTAACAAAGCAATTTCGTGGTCAAATATTAATAGACATATTTCCTCAGAAAACCATAAATGGAGCATAGGTGGCTTTACTTACAGTGACATACAACGTAATTTTCACTTAGATTTAGTGGAATTTATGATAAGATTTAACATACCCTGGTCGAAACTAGACAATCCACTTTTTAGACAATTTTTGGAAAAATGTATGAGTGGCAAATATAGCAATGTTAAAGTGCCTTCAGGGTCTACACTAAGAAAAAAATATTTATCAGCGGAGTGTGAAAATATTAGAGAGAAAATTTCTTCTCTTCTGAGCTTAATGGGAAGTACATCTGGCTTAGCGTGGACGAAACCACTAATGCTTGCGGGTTTAAGGTAGCGAATGTTTTAATGGGTGCATCGGATGAAAATTGTTCAATAAGCAGGCACTTGATTGCCTTTAAAGTTTTGGAAGCTACAAATTCTCGCACTATAGTAGTGAATAGAAATCTACAAGAGTTTTGGGGTGACAAATAATATGCAGAAAATAAAGACAAGTTCATATTATTTCTTTCCGATGGCGTGAATTATATGAAAGCTGTTGGAAGAATTTTGAAGGAAACATTCAGAATATACTTCATGCAACATGTTTAGCACATGGGCTTCATAGGATTGCTGAAGCTATTAGGGGGTACACCCTAATGTTGATAATTTGATATCTAGTGTAAAGAAAGTTTTTCTTAAAGCACCAAGTACGTGTACGGTTATTTCATGAAATTCTACCAAATACTCCATTACCTCCACGGCCTATTATAACACAATGGGAAACTTGGCTGCAGGCAGCATCGTACTATTAGTGTCATTTTAAAAATGTGAAATCCCTAATACAGCAGTTAAATCTGAATGACGCAGTTGCTATTTCACAGGTGCAACAGGCATTTATGGATCAAACTGTTCAAGAAAATCTGGAGACCATACACAGAAGTTTTTCACGAATTCCCCTAGCTATACGGGACCTTCAATATCAGCCAACATAAGAATTTACTGCAGTTGATGCAATAAACGTGGTCGATTCTCAACAATAGATTTTTCAATTCAGGGAGAAATTGCTGCGAGGGTACAAACAAAATTCCAAACTGTTTAAAAAAAAATCCTGGATGTTACGATGACAGGTGTAATAGACCTTTTAAAAGGCATAGAAGTAGACTTTGCTCCACCGGGTATTAATGTGGTGACTTCGCGAAAGTTTACATGTTTTAAGTATGCTCCTGTTACATCTGTGGACGTCGAGTGGTCCTTCTCGCAATATAAATGGATTTTCCGCCGAAATTTAACCACAAAACATTTAGAACAGATATTTGTAACATATCGTGGACAAAACTAAATAATCCACTATTTAGACAATTTCTACAAAAGTATATTTATTGGGTATTATAGCAATGTTCAGGTGCCATCAGAAACGACACTTAGAAAAAAATATTTATTGTAACGAAATATTTGCACACTCCGTTACTGTTTGTCTTTTGGGTTTTTTTTGCCTATATTTAATATACACTTTAATATCACTTTTACCTTTATTGTCATTCAAATAAATTGCCAACAGCCGCGATAGTTATAGAGCGCATCTATCTTCATGGAACACACGCTTGCACCCGCGGTTTTTTTGAGGCTTTGGTTTTCAAAGCCACGCGAGGTTAAAAAGGAGGGATTCACGTCTCGACTGTTCAAGGAAGTGGTTGATTCTTAATAATATTGATTCGCTTTCTCTGCTAAATCAGATTGAAATAATATTTTAAATGCTTTTGCTTAATAATAATTGAGGTAGATGTTACCACAAACTGTTCAAATACAACAGTATAATAATCCACTCGATGACGTCATTCACCTAGATAAAAATTGTCTGATAGTTTCTGAACACAACTCTACTGGTGTAACAAAGCTTTAAGAACATCCGTAAAGCTAAGTTTCACAGCTTCACGGTCCCAATGTTATACTTTTTTGAGGTTACAATATTCCATCTTACCTGCAGCTGCTTTTTCAAAGTCTGATGCTTGTCTTTTTCTTCGTACAGCTGACTCTCCAACTGAGCTATACGCTTTATCGTTCTGCATATTGAGAATGGTTTTTTTCATATCCTCAATTTCTTTTTTACAGCTATCCAATACTTTTACTTCCATCTGTAACAGTGTATTTCGATTTTCCAAGTCCTTCACTGTTTTATGACTTTTATCAACGATTTCTTGCAAGCGTGCAATTTCCTCTTTGAACGTTTCCAATCTTTTCAACGTCCCTTTCAAGGACACTAACCTGGTCGCTTAGATGTTTTATGACATTCTCAGCATCATCAATTTTGGTCTTCAAATCGTCATATTCCCTCTGTGACTGTTCTAGCCGATTCATCAGGCAAGCCTCCCTATCGATAAGTTTGCCCAATTTAACTTCTAAAATACGTTTCTGGTGAGTTTCTTCACTTAGCTTCATTTGCATTTCCGAAATAGCACTCTGAGTCTCACTTGTGATTTTTTCTAGCCTCGACTCGAGTCCTATAACGCTCCGTCTGCTTAAATTCTGAACTTTCTCCAATGACTCTTTATGTTTACCCTCCAATTTAAGAGCATGTTGCAGTTGCTCATTTAACATATTGTTTGTTGTTGTCAACTGGGATATTTTCTCTTTCTGCTGTTCTTGCTCAAGAAGTAGGGCTTCAACTTTACTTTTCTCAGCTATTTCCCACTTTAGCTTAGCTGCTTTAATCAAATCTAGAGCTTTTCTTTCTAGCTCTGAACGATCTTTGCGTTCTAACTCCAAGGTCCTCTTCACAGCCTGAAAGAGAACATCATCGAATATCAGAACAAATTATCTACTAATATATACTGTTGACCATCTATCAGGATGAGTACAAATTCACTATTGTGTTTAATAATAATGGAATGCAATCAAAATTCCTTGCATATTAATGGAATGTTTTATTGTGATAAGTATAAAAAAACAACATTCAAATCGTTTTATCAATTTTTAATATAAAATCATTGCCATAAGCCACAACTATATAAGCATGAAAAAAAATATATATTTTATCAGTTTTATTTAAAATTTTAAAGTTACTGTCAAGGAGGATAAATGTGAAACACATAAAAATTGGGGTAAAAGTGAATCAAGCTTGTAATTAATTGACAATTCAATTTACGGAAAAATTGTAAAAGCTGTTAATTGATTTATAGTTTAAAAGATATAAAAACATGAAATATTAGTTGTCAAAATAACACAATTATGTCTTTTAAAACAAATGAAAACATATAGATAATTAATTTATTTCAAAAGTAATTCTATACAGGGTGCCTCACCAGGAACTGCATCGATTGATATAGGGAAAAGTACACACCAGAAAATTTTGAAAATTTAGGGAGTGTGGCCACTCCAACTAAAATAATTACAAGCATCTGCACTTCCAGTTATACTGGAAGTCGATACCAACTTGCTTATTGAAACACTCTATATATTTTAGGGTTTTGGAATTCGAATTCTGAGTCAAAAACATGTGATACCCTATGCCTAAATCCAGCCGTTTCAGATACTTGACATTTTTAAAAAATTTTGACAGATACAATGGTTTATAATAACCTTTATAATTTTCTTTGTGTAAAAGATACTCATTTGCTTTTTGGCATTCAGAAAGATCTTAAGAGGAGCTGTTTTGCAGTTTATGAAAATTCAATAGTAGTATACCAAGTGTTCCATTTTTGACGTTACATTTTGTAAGCCTCAAACCGCGAAAACTTGTTTAAGTCAAATGGAACACCCTGTATATTTTTACATCAAGTTATGTATAATTAAATTCCTTTTTTTCTGATATAAGCATTGTGGGGGTTTAAGTTACAACTTTTTGAAATATTTACGATTTTCTTAGAAATTCAAGAATTTTTTAGTAAAAATTTTATCAAATTAACCATGATCAGAAACAACCAGTAATGTCAGTCATTCTTTTATGTCAAAAAATGCCACTGCATTTAAATTACATCCACGAATACTTTTTGAATTTGTTTATTATTTATGGAGAATGTGATAAAGTAATATCAAGACCTTGTACATTCGTTACTAGATATCCACAAAAACGAAAAATAACACTAAACACTATAACATGCCTATTAATTGGATTGAAGACACTTTGCATAAACTAAAATAGCTACGACAAAATCAACTAAAAACATGATTCCATTTTAATTTAATAATTGTTCAAAATTCCACCCCTCGAACCTCTACACATTTTTCGCACTTTCGGATTAGTTCTTCATGGGTAGCTCTTCTAATTGATTCCTGCGATAAGTTTTGAAATGCATTTTTTACTCACTGCATACAATCTTCAATAGTTGTTAATGGGCTCTCATAAACTTAATTTTTAATTATTCCCCAAATAAATTAATCCAAAATTGATAAATCGGGCGAGCGAGGAGGCCAGAAGAAAGTTCCCTTATTGGCGATCCATTGATCGTAAAAAAGTTTCTTGTAAAAAAATTATTTATCAAATACGCGTTATTTGGGGGACCACCGTCGTGCTGATAAAAAATGTTTCTATGTTCGGCGAGTGGTAAATTTTCCAAATAGTTATTATTCAAATTTTGTAAATTATTTAGATATCTTTTAACTAAAAAAAAAAATAATAATAAAAACAAAAAATTAACTATACATACTAGTAGAAGAAATCTTTATAACTTACTGTTTAAATTTTCCTGATAAAATTCTAATGCCACCACTCTATCGTTTCTTATGGCACAGTAAACATTAAACTGCCAACTTCCTTGAAAATTTCGCTCCCTGAACACATGAGGATTCGAGTCACTCCAATAATGCAAATTGTGTCGATTAAAAAGTTCATTTTTGGTAAAATTAGCTCCATCTGACAATACAATATTTCCCAAATAAGAATCCCAAATATTTCAAAAATTTATAATTTAAACCCCCACAATGCTTATATCAGAAAAAAGGAATTTAATTACACATAACTTGATGTAAAAAATACAGGGTGTTACATTTAACTTAAGCAAGTTTTCGCGGTTTGAAATTTACAAAATGTAACGTCAAAAATGGAACACTTAGTATACTATTATTGAATTTTTTTAAACTGTATAGCGTAGCTCACCTTATAGTCTTTCTGCATGCCAAAAAGCAAATGAGAATCTTTTATACGAAGAAAATTATAAAGGTTATTGTAAACTATTACACTTCAAAAATTTTTTAAAATGTCAAATATCTCTGAAACGGCTGGGTTTAGACATAGAGTATGTTTATGACTCGAACTTTATGCTCTTTTCGAAAACCTTAAAATATATAAGGTATTCCATTTAAAATAAGCAAGTTGGTATCGACTTACGGTATAACCGGAAGTGCCAGATGCTTGTAATTATTTTAGTTGGATTGATCACACTGCCATTATTAATTCCCTAAATACTTTTCCCAATATCGATCAATGCAGTTCCTGGTGAGACACCCTGTATACTAAGATACGTATAATAAAATGAATACCAAAGTATTCCAATAGAGAGGGTATAATTAATTTACAAATAGCAATAAATACTAAAAAAAATAATACCTAAAAAGTACAAAGTCGTAATCCTGTTACTACTTGACAAACATTACAAGGCACAGATATGTACAAGGCACCAAAATTTATTTCATCATAATTCACAAAACACTGAACTATAAAATACAACAATTTCCTGAAAGTTACTTTTTTGTAATAGTCTACCAACGTAAACACTAATACAAACGTTATGCGAATGGCGGTCCCCATTCTAAACAGCCCTGGCCCATTGCGCATCTTTATGTCACTACCACGATGTTTTTTTAAGTAGTACTTTATTAACTGAAGTTTAAATGAAGTTGCAACACACACACTTCCTGGTGAATTTGTATCACACAAAAGATAAGCTTCAATTCAATTCAATTCAACATGATGGTTAAATTTTTACATTTGCATAATATTATTTCACCCTGCCAACATGGTTTTATATCCACAAAATCTATTGAAACTGCTTCCTATTATCTTTTAGATCCTGTCTATAAAGACCTTGCTAGAGGAATGTACGTTATATCACTAATGTTTGACCTCTCTCGCGCGTTTGATACTGTTAATGTTGAGTTTTTAGTAAGCAAATTATACAATACTGGAATACGGGGAACTTTACTGAAGTGGCTAGAGTCCTATATGTTCAACAGAAAATTGCTGGTAAAATATAATAATGCTATGTCAGATATGAAGGATGTGCACATGGGAGTTTCTCAGGGTTCTGTGTTGGGACCATTACTGTTTGCATTATATGTGAATGACTTACCAAAGCACATCACAAAAGGTAGAGTTACAATGTTCGCAGATGACACTACCATTACAGTGTCGGCACAGACCCCTGAGGAGTTAGCTGAAAATATAACTCATGTCAGCAATGAGCTTGATACCTGGTGTCAGCGTAATCAACTTATATTGAATGA
Organism: Rhamnusium bicolor; assembly: GCA_029963845.1. Classification (NCBI taxonomy): domain Eukaryota; kingdom Metazoa; phylum Arthropoda; class Insecta; order Coleoptera; family Cerambycidae; genus Rhamnusium; species Rhamnusium bicolor. The sequence continues at coordinate 34,324 of JANEYF010005515.1, forward strand.
TAAAAAAACCGTCTCCATAAATTTTCATAATAGAAGAGGACTTACTCCAAATTTTCTAGTGGCTAACAATATTAATGTGGTGTCAAATATAAAATTCTTAGGAACTTGGCTCGATGCTAAACTCTCTTGGGACAATCACATAGATTTTGTTTGCAACAAATTAAGTTCTGCGTTTTTTGCTATTCTTCAAATGAAAACTATACTTGATACTAATGGTTTGTTAAATATTTACTATGCCTTAGTCTACAGCCATTTGTCTATGAATATAGTCACATGGGGTGCAGGCGGAAATATAAAAGGGTATTGATTTCACAAAAAAGAATAATCAGACTCATTTTTAATTTAAAACCATTAGATAGCTGCAGAGGTGTTTTTAAGAAAAATAAAATATTAACTGTAATACGTATTTTTATTCTAAAATGTGTGTTATACATATAAAAATTTTACAAATTTTAATAAACTGGGAGATACACACTTTTACAATACTCGAAATAATGACAAATTGACAATACCGCCTCACTCTACCACTTTGTATAAACATTCGCCTAATTACAATGCCATCAACCTGTTTAATAAACTTCCTGACCATCTAAAAACTATAACAGGCTTTAACAAATTTAAGACAGCTACAAAAAATTACCGAATAGAAATGTCTTTTTATAGTGTTTTAGAGTTTTTGGCACAATAATTAATTAATTAATTTTCATACATGTTACTCTTTTGTTGTCTACTTTTCTTTTACTGTTCGTTTTATTTTTACTGTTTGTTTTATACACTGTACATAATTTATTTGACTTACCATATATGCATGTTATGTATCACACAATGGTTAATAAAGGTATTATTATTATTATTGTGATTGGTTACTAGTAAACCAAATAAATTGATATCACAATTAAAGTTTAATCACTTTTCTGGGTGTGATACCAATTTATAAATCACCAAGAAGTGTGTGTGGCAACTTAATTTAATCTTCAATTAAATAAAGTGATTATTTAGGTATTATTTTTTAGTATTTGTAAATCAATTCAATATATTCTATTTACAACAATGTACTACAACATTGCCATTTTGCTGCAAATATAGGTGAAGGTGTCTGCTCAAATTCAATCTGCATAAAATAATGGGGTGGTTGTCAATTTGTATTTGTTTTTAAATTGTATTGAATGTATTTATTGTTAAATTTTTAATTCAATATTGTCAATATTTATTTTTGAAAATTTTGCTGTCTAGCCTGCTTTAATTATTATATATAATTTTCCATAATTTTTAATCGAAGTGGGAGCATTAATAAGGGAAGAAAAAGAAGGTTTTACAGTCAAAAACTAGATGAATCAAACAACAATTCATCTAAAATGTGGAAAACACTGAAAAACTTAATATATGGAAATAAAAAAACAAAAAAATGGTATTACCATGGAAAATAGAACATATACAGAAGAACAACAAATTGCAGAGATATTAATGACTATTTCATAACAAGTATAATGACAATTATCAGTTCATTGGGTAAAACCTGTGGGCATAAAGCCATGATCACAAATATGGGAAAAGCAAACTGTTCTCTATAACAATTTAAAAAAATTTGAACAATATTTATTGAGAAGAATACCAAAAGACATGAATACCAAGAAAAGTAGTGTAGACGGAATTAATACTAATATTATAAAATTGTCTTTTAAAATCGTTGGTTTTATAAGTGATAATGGTTAAGGTGCCCGTCAGGAAAAATTTTGCTGATACATACTCTCTCCAAACTTCGTGTATGGCTTCATTGGACCTAGTCTGACAGCATTTTCCTCTATCATTT